>PVJO010002443.1:0-143460 GCA_004026905.1 Hystrix cristata
GCTAATTAGCTTCTTCCTGTATCTTTTATCTAGGCTACCTGTCCTTAGGGCGGGTAGCACTCCCACCTTTAAATTTAGTTCCACATCCTTGATCCCAGCAGAACCATGCCAAACCGATCAATAGATTAATTTAGTAACCGCACACTCTAGATCCAGCTATCTCTTACCACATGAGGCTTTGGGGGGACATCTAGACACAAATCATAACAGATCCCAAGATGACATTATCCTGGATCATCAAGGCAGGTCTCAAATACCACTGTTTTAAGTGGGAGGTGTAAGGAGGTTTCTCACACACACACACACACACACACAAACACAGAGAAGGGGAGGAGTCAGTGCGACCACAGAGGCAGATCCTGGCATGGTGTGGACACAGCTAAAGTGCTGGCAGCCAAAAAAAAAAAAAAAAAAAAAAAATTGAAAAAGAAAAAGCAAGAAATGGGTTCTCCCCTGGAGCCCTGGAAAGCTCACCGACCTGCTGACACCTTGATTTTAGTCCAGTGAAACTAACTGCAGACTTCCGGCCTCCTGAATAGCTGGAGAACAAGTTTCTGTTCTTCTAAGTCACTTCCTTTAGGTTCATTTGTTACAGCACCAACAGGAAAGTAATACTGACAAAAGGGCAGCCTTGGAGATAGGGGAGTCACTACTCTGGAGGGTTCATGGTGGCTTGTTTGGGGAGTACCTGATTTGCTTTACCTATCAGAGTGGTAAGAGGAATGCTTTTCAACCACCTTATCTGACCAGTGTACAAGGCTACCTTTTGCTAGCTATACCAGGTAGCAAAGAAAGGTGAAGAGAATTAATAAGACCCTGAGTCCTGACTGCTTGGACTCTACTGTGTCACCCCAGATCACATGGTTGGAAAGGGGGGAAGATGTGCAATGCTTTGATTTTTGGGTCTGTGTACTTTCTTGCTGTCCTGTCAGCCTTTCTAGTAAGCGTCCTGTTACTCTGACATGTGAAGGCATAAATTGGTGAATTAAAAATCATATGACCTATTTGCACCTCCAAGTTCGTGGAGGCATTCATGAGTATTTCATTTATAATTCTAATTTTGGGTCAAAGGGCAAAAACAATTTCCTTGAAAAGATCATCCGTGTTATGTTTTTGTTTGGGATTGAACAAAGCTGTGGATTTTTTACTTAGTGCTCTATTCTGCTTTTCATTTTCCATTACAAATGAATTTTCAGATATACTGTGTTTTCTTTTCCTTCTCAAACTTTTGAGTTAGTCAAAAAGTATGTTGAAAGAGCTCCCTTTGCTAGCAACCAATAACTGTGACTTAAAATACTACTTTAAATCCCAAACTGAGGCACTGACTTTCAGTTCTCCATTGTCTCACCTACCACTTGAACAAATACTTTTTCAAATGGTCACTTAGCCTTTCTCATCTGTCACATGAATTTCTATGTTCATGTGACAGAAGAGAAATTTACTGATCTGTCTGGTGGTTGTCTCGCTTTGTGTGAGTTGAGATTTGGGAGTTCATTTGGATGAAGATGCTAGCTGAAACCAAGGCAAACATTTTACTGATGCTTGGAACAACTCTAGGACCAGAAAAGTTTACACTCTTTGTTTTCCTTTGGGAGTAGGGCTTGAGAAAGCCACAGAAAATAGCTATTCTTGGAAATCCTGCTACCAGGCAAATGCCACAGGGCAAGTGCCCAGAAAATCTTAGCATCTCCTCTCTTAGCTCAAGGCGGAGCTAATTCCAACTGGATTTGCTTGGTCAGGTTTTAGAATTCTTCACGCAGATTGAGAGAGGAGAAAGCTGGGAAAAGAGGAAGATGCCTAGAATGGTTCTTGGAATTTAATTCCACAATAGCTGCCCAGTTTAGGTCTTCTCTTGAACACGGCTGACTTCCTGGAAGCCCTTTTTATGTCTGTGCCTGGTTATTCTTCTTGTGTACATTTTTCTATGAGGCAATATGGAGACAACTGAAGAATACTCTCTGCCCTTGAAGTTTCTACTTGAAACAGATTCTGGTAGTTTGGTATCTTTAAAGAAACTGTTTCCTTAGAATCTGGGATAAAAATTAAAGTGCTCTACTTTACCCAATCATATTGAGAATATTAAGAAAAGATAGAGTGATTCTGAATAATTACATTGACACATTTTCTTTGAAGCTTAGATTGTTTTAATTAGCAGTTTTCATCATCTTTATCCTGTGCAAGTCTAACGTTATAGACCAAGTTTATGTTCTGTTTAAGAAAAGGTGCAGTTCACTGAGATGCTATATTTACTCTGTATTTATTATTCAGTGTGTTATGTCAAAATCCTGAATGTTATCATTGCGTATATCTAAAATGTACCACAAAAATAAAATTTAAAAAATGATGGAACTAAAAAAAAAATTCCCGAAGTTCTTAAACAGTGTACAAAAAACAAGATAAAGGAAAAACGTACCATTTCTAACTAAGTACCTAAAGTGGGACAAAAATATCAAACATCTAAGTTCAAGATTTCTTTGAACCAGAACTGCTAGGGTGGCAGAATTACTAGGGTGGCAGATTACTGGAGAATGAACATTGATTTTCAAAGGTGTCATAGTTACTTTCCTAGAGTCAATGGTTTGCAAGAGAGCAGATTTAATACAGGACATTTACACATTACAACATTCACACACACAGCCAAATGCAGCAAGAGTGCGGAACATCTATCTATGCACTGGAGACCCGAAAGATCCAATCAAGGGCTGGGAGCCCACAGCACTGTCTCATGTAAGTCTGCATCTGCACTAAAAGGCTGAAGAAGTGTATACCGGAGCCCGAATAGGATGCTTGCAGCAGAGACGAAGACCAGAGCTCCCTGAAGCCAACAGCCATCCCTGACGACTGCAAGGCCCCAAGCTCCTTCTGTGACAACACCCGAGCTCCCTTTGGGAGAACCAGTCACAACAGAGCTTCTCCCCGGAAACAGCCGGCACCTATCTTTTGCTCCCATTCTCCTTTGTGTTGTGTCGGCAACAATCCTCAGGTGGATCCTCTACACCCAGAACCACAGCAACTCAGTTCAGCTGGGCGTTCCGGCTCAAATTGACCATATCGGTCCACAACAACAGGCAGAGGAGCATGTTGTAGAGAGTGGATTGTCTACTATTATAAAACTTCTTGCATGAATTACATACAGTTGGGTTATCCTTTTGTATGCAGTATATAGCACGATACTCACACAAACAAGAAACGCACATTAGCTGGAGTCATTTATTTTTCTCTGAACTCCATATCTGAACTTCGATACCTAATGTTTTAAGAGATGCTTGGAGTATATTGTCATGTTCTCACTAAATATATATTTTAAGATTTATTTCTCTTATACTGTCTTATTTCCTTATTGTTGGGACAAAATACACCTAACAGTCCCAAGTTAAAGCAGGAAAGGTTTATTGTAGTTCACAGTTGGTAGAAGTTTCAATCCACAGTTGGCCGCCTCCAAGGCAGGGTAACATGGCAGAGGGCCAGGGCAGAGGAGGCTTACTCGGGGCAGCAGGAAGCAGGAGCAAACAAGGCAGGAGGAGACCCACCTCTTCCCATCAAGTTTTTCCTCCAGCATCACACCCAGCTGTAAACTACTCTAGCATCACACACCCATGATCCAGTCACCTCACAAAAGCCCCACCTACGAACACATGAGGCTTTGGGGGGGAACATTTAGATATAAACTATAACACATACTGTACTGGATTGGAGTTTCCCTTGAGTCCTTCCCAGAGTGGGCACAGTTTTCAAAAGGTGTTGTGTGGCAGCACTGTGGAAAGGAGGTTGCTGAAGAGTTTAGGTGCCTGAAGGATGTTGAAAAAGAAGGCAAGTCACTGATAAAGAGTCAATTAGCCAAAGGATTTAGGGGAATTGAGGATGAGAGGTAATAGTAAGTCCAGAAAAACAGGAAAAAATAAATTGAAAACCTTACTAAGTGCTGTCTTGTAGAAAAGAGAGCCTGAACTGTGTGTGTTGAAGTAGTATCCCAAATAACAAAGACATCAGGAATTGTTTAATGGACTTCTTATGAATGGTAAGGATATAATTAAATAGTGATGGTAGAATTGGTAAGGGTAGAAAAAAAATGAATATCTACTGGTGTACTTCAGATGGGCAGTGTTGAAGATTTTATGCTATGTGAGTTTTACTGAGTACTAAGGTAAAGGTGTGTGCTTATTACAGGCAATTGGAAGTAAAAATAAGTATCACTAGGGAGTAATGATTATTGTTAGTTTTTTCTTTTTCAAGTAGAAATAGTTTGATCAGGTTTATGAAAGGAGAGAATAAATTTGTGCTGACTGTACCAGAATTATGTGACTTCACATAGTCTGATCGGGAAGTTAAAAACAACAGTAACAAAAATGCCAGCATCGAGAATGTCTTGATCCCCCTTCCAGGAAATCCATGAAAAACCAGATGATACAAGTTGCTCAGAAGAGTTGAAAGGACTTTCTGTAATCCAAATAGAAGGAAGAGGAAGTGTGGGAGTTAATTACTGAATTATGATTACTGAAAGATGAGGCTGTCTGTAAGGGTGGGATCCTTGGATGGAAAACTCCATGTAGGGGAAATTCTTAAGTGGTTGCCAGTAGCTGCCCTTCAGGATGTGGAGTGCTTTGTGGGAACCATAAACTTGCTGGCTGGCATGGTCAGGAGAACCACTGCTCTCGTATCCATCTCAAACTGTGTATAATTATTGATGCTCTTTGCTCTAATTCAAGAAGGAGTTATGTAGGGTCCCTGGGTCCTTGACTATTCTTATTTTCTGATTTATTCTTATAAATCTGAGTCCTAGAGGGAGGGAGAGAGAGAGAAGTAGAGAGAGAAGAGATTCCAGGACCTAACAGTGCGAATTCTGGAGTCCAATAGTGTTCATATCAAAAGGAAGATGTATACAAGGAAGAGCTCTATAAAAAGATACACCCATAGCTAGGAATATATTTGGCCCCTTTGCTGCACAAACCACACAGCTACCATTTGAATCTCTATTTGACTAAATGGTAGAAAGCAATTATAATAAGTGCTTAACTTAACTATGTTGCACCCATACACAGACCCACAGGGCTTCTATTACATACTTCATCACAAAAAGAGTTCATGATTTTTCCCTTGCAAAAGCTTGTTTCCTGCAAGGACTTGCAGATGGCTTTTCCTACTCAATTTCTGGACTGCTAAGCACATTGTTTTATATTTTTTGCTTCTCACTTTTAAAAGGGTAAGGCCAGGTCATAGTTTCCATACTATAAGAAGTTTGTTTTATTCTTTTGGGAAATCAGGATTACATTTTTATGGGACTAGAGGTTGTGGAGGACTCATTTCCTCCAAACCGAACCCTCGATAATTTAATTCCAGTGAGTATAACCTAAGGTCAGTTGATTGTAAATAGATTAAAAACAAAAAACCTAAACTTTAATCCAGAAGTTTACTGTTCTTGTGTTCAGTGGCTGCTTTTGGTAATCGCTCCAGACTCTGCCCTTCTCCCGTCCTGCACAAGACCAATTTGCACATTCACACAATTAGACCCCAGGAGAAAACAATCGGTGACTCAGCATAGGCCCACTGCCACTCCTGGAAAATACAGTTCATCAATGCATTCTTTATTCAAAAATATTTAGTAGAGTTTTACAGGAAAGAGATCAGCAGATCATCTGTGAAAGGATTCATGCCACATTTTGTTTAAAAATCTGTTTCATTATTTCACAGTCACACTTCAGTAGGCCAGCATGTAACAGCTTCTTCTTGGACCTTTAAATGACTCTTTTGCTTCTGCTTTTTAGGGAATCAAAATGAATTATTCACAGATACCTGCGAGCATTGAGAAAAAAATGGCCCGATTCTTGAGTAACACCATTGTTAGCTTCTGAGCCTTGCAGGAGTATCTGCTCATTCTTTGCCAGAAACACTCTCCCAACATTTTCTCCCCAATTCATCCACTCAAACTTTCTTGACTTCTGGTTTCAACTGAGATATAACTTTATCCCGGAGGGTTTAATCCTCTCCTTCGCATACCTGAAACCTGTGTTGGTTGATCCAATTTCATGCTAACCGATTCTGTGCTCCTCTCTCTCACACTACCATACCACTTTCTAATTCCTTAGTCACTCACTGGTGTCCTTGTCTTACTATTTACATGGAGGACACTTCTCTCCTCACCCACATTGCCCATTCTAGGGCATAAAAAGAATGGATAGTCTAAAGATATTTTGGACAAAAAATGATAAACATTGAGAACATTTATGTCTGACACTGTTCTCTTTTTTAAACTATGTGAACTCATTTAAACTTTACAATGATCTTAAGATAGATGTGCCATTAATATTTCCATTTTACAAATGGAAAAACCAAAGCACAGTGAGGTTTCGTAATGTGCCGGTTGTGTCCTAGCTATTAAATGGTGAAGCATAGTCGGTCCCCAAAAGGAAATGGTGCAGGATAAGCAAAAAGCAGGTATGAACTACATATTCAATAGGACACACTGTGGGTTATCTACATACTGCAATCTGATGATCAACATTTGAAAGTCTCGAAAGGGGTGTTTGTATGAAACACTTGTTAATAAATCCACTGCATAGAATGCATTCCAGTTCATAAACTGAATGCTTATACTAGCATTTAGAATTTCATTCATCAGCATATATTCCTTTAAATTTGCTTGTTCATTAAAGAAAAAAATAAGAAGCAAATTCTTAAACCATTTCCTTCCCAGTTCAGGCTCAAATCAACAGCCATAAATCTTTTAAGTGTTAAGTTATGTTATTTTTGAAAATTGATGTGACATGTCCTAGATTTCAAATGCAGATACTGCAGACAACCAAATGAATTTCTGAATAAAAATCCCTATATAGGACATAAACATTAGGGGAGAAAGGGGAAGGGGGCGAAGCCCTCCGATTAGAATCGGATCTGGAACACTGCCGTCTAGTGATTTGAGTCAGCCATCTGCCCCCGCACAGCTCACAGAAGCATACTCATCAGAATAAATGATTTTTTGCTGTGGCTTCACCCCCTCTCTCAAATATCCTAGTAACAAATTGTTCCTGCAACATTTTAAGGCCACCCACCTGTGCTTTCAACAATAATAAAAAAGGAGGACAGACGGGCAGGACTGGGAAGCAGAGGGAGGTGAACACCCGGAGAGTCATCAAAATACAGCAGAAACGCCCGACAGCCATGTAGATGAGAGGAAGGAGTGAAGAGACGATCAAAAGCAGAACTAAAAATGACTGGTAATAGGAAAAAACCAGAACAACGGATACAAAGAGGAGACAGATTCAAGGAAAAAATTTTGTTCATTTTGCTTAAAAACAAAATGAACAAAATTTTTTCCTTGAATAATAAGATTTGCGATCTTATTGCTGTTATTTTTAAATAATTAGACCACAAAGATATATTATGTTTTCTATTTAATATGATTGGAATTATCCGATATTCTGGATGTGAAACTCATTTCCTTGCCATTTTTTCTTATATAATGCCAATGGGCTTGTTTGATATTTTTCTATGTTTCCTGAATTGGTCTTAATTATCTCTTACTTCTTTGAGTTGCTTTTGAACATTCATCTGGAATCATGTGATGTATCCCAAACTAAAATTTTAATTTTATTATTACACCTGAGGGAGATGCATTCAGGTGATTATTGATCTTTAAGATTCCTCATAATTCAAACCAAGGCCCCTAAAATAGAAAACAGTAAGAGCAAGAGCAGTGGCAGCCATTATATCTGATGTGAACCTCCGTTTATATTTTAAAAAGCATTTTAGTGTTCACAATCTTCTTTTGTTTTCTGAACAACGGCATTTGGAAAACGGGACTGGTCTTATCAGCCTCTTGGTCACACACAGCATTTGAGCCCCGAGATGTATAGGAATGTCCCCAAGGTGTTCAGCTAGTAAATACCACGTCACCTAACTGCAGGTCTGGAAAACATCTTTTCATTAATAAACTTCATATTCTCTCCAAGAGAAGGAAGAGCTGCTTTGCCTATTATGTCCTGAAGTATAATAATGGAGTCTAAGATGGTGTGTGCAGAGATGGAAAGGACAGGACAGGACAAGAAGCCCTTCAGAGAGGGATCGTTTGCTTCCCGCTGAGTGACCTCATACCTTTGAAAACTTTCTGGCCTGGTTATGAAAGAATTTGTTGAGAAGTGACTTCTCCCATGGCCAGATTCTGTTCTTATTGCCATTTTGAAAGTATGACTTCTTTTGGTGATATGCATGACTATAGCTGTACATATTAAAAAAAAAATCAGTCCTTTAGAGCTGCTGGATACCTCATCCATGCAAAGCAGTGTCTGGAGCCTACAGGATCTGTAGAGAAAAGCGAGATGCAATTCCTGGTGTCATGAAGCTTCTACTTTTAAGTTCTATGGATTATTGGAATTGTACTTTGGACAGACATCCATCCTTCCATCCATTAAATAAGTAACATCTTGCTTACTTATTTACATAGTAACATCAACTATGTATTGAATCCTGTGTACTGGGTACTGGGGACACAAGGTAGACACCATCCTGTTCTTATTGGGCCTCTAGCTTCAAAAAGCACAGCAGGATTGTTACCTTTGCTCCTTTACTACAGCAGCTACCCATAATTGCCGATGAATAACTCCAACTATTTCTCAGACATACTGTTTTTTTCTAGTTAAAAGTAGTCTACAGCAATGCCTTCATCTGCAATTTTTATATTTGAAATCTAAGCTATTCACTTCTTGTTTTCTAAAGAGTATAACTTGGTTTCTGGCAACTTGTTTTCAGTATGAACTAGAAAGAAAAATGACCTAGTTAATCAGATTTACCAAAAATGGATGGAAACAATGATACAAATTGGTAGAAAAGTGCCTGGTCAGTTCAACCTAATTTTCATGAATTTAATAGCTTTCAAAATTACAAGATTTTGTCCAATACCATCATTTTGTAGATTAGAAAACTATTGTATAGATGGAGGTAAAGGCCAGAAGACAAAGAGACAAATTAGAATAACTTTTCAGCAATCATGCAAGAATGGTTAATGACTTGCTTTGGTTGGTAGCAGTGAAAAAAGAAGAAAAAGATAGAAACAAGAGAGGTTATGGGGGTCAAATATGCAATAATTAGATTTAGTTATGAGAAACAAAGGAAAGAGAAAACATGTGACTATTCTGAGATTTTTTTTTTGAGCCTAATACAATATTCAAAAATTTAGTATACCAAAAGAGAAGTTGAGACGAAATTAAAAGTAATAGAAATTACAATGCTATGTGACCCAGCAACTTAAAAATAATATAAGTAAATTAGCATAATGTCCTGGTTAAATCTAAACAAAGGTTGAGATGAGATTGTGGAGCCAAAGCCTTGAGTCTCTGCTCCCTGAGTGAGGCCCATGGATATGTGTTGATAAACATGTGAGCTTTTTGGCATTTTGGCTGTTTTAGTTACTTTTCTCTCGTTGTTGGGACAGAACACTCGACACCCAAAGTTAGGGGAAGAAAGATTTATTAGCTCACAGTCTGCAGAGGTTTCAGTCTATAGTCTGCTGGGTCCAAGGCAGGGCGGCATGGAAGACCGGCAGCAAAGTAAGTGAGGAATACAAGGAATGTAGGCAAGGAAATGCAAGCAAGCAGCTAATTAGCTTCTTCCTGTATCTTGTATCTTATCTAGGCTACCTGTCCTTAGGGCCGGTAGCACTCCCACCCTTAATCGTAATACCCTTAATTTTAGTTTCACATCCTTGATCCCAGCCGAACCATGCCAAACCGATCAATGGGTCAATTTAGTAACCACACACTCTAGATCCAGCTATCTCTTAAAACATGAGGCTTTGGGGGGACATCTAGACACAAACCATAACATTGGCTGAGAGGTAGGAGGAGCTGGTGGAAGAGTACCCAGAAAAAAATGGAGAGCAGAATGAGCTTTCTAGAATGAGGTTTCTTCTTCTGACTTGCTTCTGGGACTAAATTGATTTTTGATGGAGAGAGGGAAAATAAAGCCTGTCAATAAAAGGAAGCAGAAAAAAGGTTGGAAAGAGAGGAAGTAACTTTGCTGCAGCTGGAAAGCTGAGTCAGCCCATGCTGGACTAGCCCTGGGGATGCCTTGTGATGCTTAAATGGTTTGGGAGAGTTTTCTTGGTAGCTAGAGGTTTTCCGTTAGGGACAGAATAGGAAGCAGAAGATGTAAATCATTTTTATTTTTATAATCTCTACTGATGTGTCTTTTTTCTTTTTCTTTTTGTAAGATAGGCTGGTGAGACCTGGAGACATCTGAGCTATAGATAATGAGAATCTCGAAGGATAAACTGTTAAATCAACACATAGTGTATCAGAAAAGAGATATTAAAAATGAATTCCCTGACCAGTTGGGCAACACTTGACATATCTAAAAAATTCAATTAAAAAAAAGTTTGATCATCCTTAAAAGCCTTAAGTAATTATTTTATCAATCCTCCTAATAGTCCCCAAAGGTAATTGTTAATGTTCCTTTTTCCTTTTTCACATGAGGAAACAAGGCAGAGAAGAAAATGAACTTGAGCAAGGTCACTCAGAGGTGAAACTCAAATTTAAGTCTGTCGTACCTTAAGGTCTGTGCTAGAGAGAGAAGTATAAGTTAACATTTTTAGCTATTATGACCCTATGATTACTGTTACTATTATTAAGGCAGAGATACGAGCATATCTGGGTCCAAATATACTGAATACTGAATCATTTGACTGCGCATCTTCATTCTGATTCTGTGGTCACCATACACTTTTCTGAATATAATTTGGTTTATCTTGTATATCTATATCCCTAGACAGACACAGCCCTTCTGTATATTATGGTGTTTATATCTGTCGTTGAGAATTATTTGCTATACAGACTTTGGTCTTATAATGCAGGAGTAGTAACGCTAGGGAGCACAAACCCATTCTTGTTTCTAAGAATCCAGGTAATGCAACGAGAACCAAAGTATTTTCACCTCATTAGATCTTTGGGCAAGTAAACAATGATACCTTTGTGTATTGATTTGCTTGTCTATTTGTTATTCTTCCTGACTGCTATGTTCCAGGTGCTGTGTCAATGGAGACATAGTACTGCGGGGAAGACAGATATTTTCCTTGTTTTCAAGACCTACCATACTACCAGGAAATATAGACATTGAACAAATCATTTTGTAGGTAATTCACTTTTCCACTTGTTGTAGGACTTATCAACAGCTTCAGGGTATGACACAGGCATGGAATGGTGCCTTACTGGATGTGAAGGATCAGAGTTTCCCTGTGGAAATTTCCCTGCATTGTATTTTGAATATTAGTTCTTTCCTTAGAATGCAATAGTTTTTTTTTTTTTTTTAAGATCTTGACTTTAATTAGGGAACAGTTAATTAAAAATGATTAGAAACTGGTCTAAAATAAGTTGCTGTAATGTGAGAGAGAGAAAGAGAGAGAGAGAAATAAAGAGAGAGAGAAAGAGAGAGAAAGAGAGGATAGTGCTGATCTCTCTAGAAAATAGTCTGATGGTTTAAAGGTGGGACTGGATGAGAGTACAGTAGATGAAAAGAAGAATGCACAGAGTCCTTAGGATACCAGTACTTAGAGGGCAGGAGGAAACTGAAGAAAGTAAAGTTAAAAAAAAATAGTCAAAAGAGAGTATTACACAGTTCAATATCAGAATTTAAAGAGTGGACACAATTTAAAAGAGGCAAGAACGATTGTCACAAGCATGAAAAGCTGTGGCCAAGTTAATAGACTAAGGACAAGAACTGGATTTATGCCAGCAAATAGCAATGGCTAGTAAAATAGTCTGCTTTTCTTTCTTATAGGAGAACGGACTCCCGATTCTTAGCTGGCCACACTGTAGTTATTTTTGCACCTACAAGTGGATTTATGGGTAGTTCTGAGCAGTGGGGTTGAGAACTACTGAACAGAAGCTGTGGCAGGTTTTCCGTACACGGAAGGAGTACTGCTTTTCTTACTCCTTTCACCTCCTGGCTTGCTAGAATGTTGGTGTGACTCTGGCAGGTCCAGCAATTCTGCTAAGTCCTAGAACTTCCTGACAAGGTCCTAGCACAATAGGGAGCTTCCCAAAGACTCACATCATTTTCCTGTTTTCTCCATCCTCAGTGGATGGAGTGGTTTTGGACAAAAGAAAAGAGGGCATACAAAGTTTTTTGTTTTTTGTTTTGGGTGCTGGGGATCGAACTTGGCGTCTTGCACTTGCTAGGCAAGCGCTCTAACCAATGAGCTAAATTCCTAGCTCCTCAACAGTTTCTGAGGCATTGGAAATGGTGAAATATTGATAGAGAAAACGAGAGCCTTTTCTCCATTTTTCTGAACAAATAATGTTACTACTTCTTGTCCTCTTGATTGTAGGAAAGAAAATACAGAGAATGAAAAAAATAATACTGATCCCCAGTTTAAAATGGTCTGACACACAATTTGCTTTTCTAAATAGTTTAATAGGCATTCAGTAGAAACTTCACTTAAAGTTTCTTTATTTTGATCGTTTTGGGGCTAACATTATAGGTGCTATTCTGTCATACTACTCTGGGCGGTGGCAGCAAGCTGCAGCTTTGGGACAGTACGTGATCACGAGGGAAAACAACTGATACTCTACAGTGTTCTGTGTGGCTAAGCTGGGATGCGTGGTAGGTTAATCATACTCAATTCATTTCCAACTTACGATGCCTTCAGTATATAGTGGGTTTGTGGGAGAGACCTCATTAAAGTCGACGAGCATCTATGTAGTGTTGACTTTCACTCTACAGGTTATTATTAAATTTTTGAAGATTAAGTTTCTCTTCTTTCTATTGCTCTCCGGGGTCTAGTAGAGGTCACAGTCAATGGTACTGACCTGCGTCTCTTCTACAAGCCAGTGACACCTGAGTCATAACTCACTGGACACAGAAGGACATTGGACACAAGGTGAAGCAATCAAATTGGATCATTCAGGATCTTGGAATCAGATTCCGGAAATACTGGCTAGTTTGAATGAGTATACTTAGGAACTAAAAGGTAATGGCTGTCCCGTGTGTACACAGAGAAACAAAGACAACAGATCTGGAGAAGGAAAAGAATGAGAAGGAAGCTATATGGAAGAAAGACCATATGGAGGGTGGGGGTTCAACAAGACAGCATGAGAGATGGTACGAGTAACTGATTTGCTTTCTGAACATTTTTGTGACCTGGCCACAGGCCTTCTGGGTGCGGCCTGCAATTCCAGATTCTCTCACTCAAGAAATTCTAAGACAGTCTTTGTAACTCACAGAACAAAAGTAAAGATCTTTATTGAGGATAATTATCCCTGCGGGTCTGTAGAGACTTACGGGAAAATAATCAGTCTCCTCAACTCTTTCTCAGAATGGCCTCATTTTAATTTTGTGACAGTTCTTAGTGGTCCAGAGGAGTGTTGTGAAGGCCCCAAGGTGACCCAGAGACAGAAGACTGTGCAGACAGCCTGAAAGAAGAGTCTGAGCCTTGACGGTGTGCTTGGAAGAGTAGTTAGAAGTGATAATGGGAGTGGTAAAAGTGGATACGATGATCACTTCTGAATTTCCCCAAGCTCAAACAGACACGCAATCAAAGCATTATGGGCAGGAAAGAGACTATAGAGTACATTCATAATTTTAAAATAATTATCATCTCTAGGCTGGGGATTTAGCTCAGTGGTAGAGTGTTTGCCTAGTAAGAGCAAGCCCCTGAGTATGATCCCCAGCACCTCCAAAAAGATTATCATCTAGGCAGGTAGAGAGAAGTAAAATATATACGTACGTACTTGCAACTAAATGAATATTATAGATTATAAGCACAAGATTTAAAGCAGACAGCTATTAGGGTGGGGCAGTCATTTTAAGATATTAGGAAGGCTGGGTGTGATTTAAGCTATGGAGAACATCTCAGCATTCCTAATGGCAAGAACTGCTTACTTGAGGTCAGCTTTTCCACTGACTAGTTGCGTGATTATGTGAAATCAGCAATCAGTTCCACCTCCACAGCAATTTCTGACTCTGTAAAACGAATGCTTTGCATTATGTCCATTCTATAGACACCTAAAATACATGTGTTAAGCACTCAGTGTAATGTACAGAGCTAGGAGTATCAAATAAATAAAAGACCTGGTCTTTCTTCTCCTGGAATTTAAAGCCTAGGAAGAGAGATCTCAATGGAATTAAGTAACAGTCTTTTAAAAAGACAATCACTATGGTGTATCTATGAACAAAGGATAGTAGGAGGCAACTAAGCTGGCCTCAGGTAAGAAGAAACTCCACCGGGACCATGTTTGATTGAATAGGAGTTGCCAGGTCAACCAGATACTGCTGGAAATTTCCAGAGAGAGAAGCACTGCACAGATCTTTGGTAATGTCTTTTATAGCATTGATATTTTTCTTTGCTTCTGTTTTGTTGAGAAGAGGAGGGAGTGAACAAATGTAGGGTAGGAGTATGGGTATGAATTAATACAGAGAAGGTGGAAGGGAGTAGTTTTCTGGGCCTCCTCCAATCACTTAAATGTATTCAAAAGGAACTCCAGGACAATGACATGAAAAAGCAGATAATTAAAACCTCCTTTGCCTTCTCTCTATTTGACCATACAAGGTCTTTGAGATGCTACAGAATGGTGTCAGACAATTCATGCGCTTTGTAGACAGCACTCCTAGCCAGAAGCAGAATGTGGTGGGCTGAGCAACTGGGGCTTTGAAGCCAGACCACAGGCTAACACCCCTGCTTCAGAGGTGTAAGATCTTAAAAAAATAGTAAACTCTTTTGGGCCTTTGTCCCATTGTTTCTAAACTGGAAACGACCGCAACCACTTCTCGGTTGGAGGTTTAAATGTTAAACGCACAAAGTGCTTAGAATAAGCGAGGCATATTCAAGCACCGGAGTGTTAACTCTATTGCACGCTCATCATGGAGGATCCACCATCAAGGTGAGGTGAATAACGGTGATGGACCTGTGTCCCCAGGCAAGTTACATGCGGGTTCTTCCCTGTGTGCATTCTTCCTGTACGGTTCTTCTGCAGCCTTCAGTGAGGATGGCTTAGAGTCCATTTGTTAAATCATGATACAAAAGTACGTCCAGTGAGACCCTATTGCAGGCATCATGAACACTATGAAAAGAGAAGAAAGCCACACAGTACAGTGATTTGAACACAAGGCCATGCATTTTAAATATCAAATGCATGTTCAGGAGCCCAGATGAGTCAGCTGTGGGTGGTGCCTGAGCTGTCCAGGGAACAAGCAGCATCGGAAGTGTACAGTGATGGATATCACTTCAAGGATGAGAATCAAGCTTCACCTCAGCTGGTTTGTAGTCCCTTTCTCCTCACAGGCCTCATTTCTGCCTGCTCCCCTGTGCTTTTCGAGGAAAATCTGAGCCAGAACCTCAGGACTCCGTAGCAGAACCAAGACCAAGAACATGCCATGCACTATTAGCCACCAATAGAAAAGATATTTTTAAACAATAACAGTTTCCTAGCATCCGTGAAAAGAATTAATAGGCTTTTCAAAAATTAATCCTGGTTAGAAACTGTCCTTGTTCTGTGACTTTTATGTCAGTCAGACAGCTCAGTGCTTAGAAAAAGCCATTTGCCCGTCGACATCGCTGTGTGGATATTTCTCCTCAGAATGACTGGAAAGCATCAGGGCTCACCTTGCAATGCCAATGATTTTCAAAAACAGTGAAGATACTGTCTCTGTGCTCAGTTCCTGTCTCTCGATGATGCTTCAGGCACAACCTGTGTGGGGAAACAATTTCCTGGATCATTCTGAAGGATTGCACAGATGGAACTTCAGTGGGAGGAGCTGCCAGCTACTTCTCTGCCAACTTGTTAGTGCTGGAGACATTATCCTCTTGTTTTGCCAGTTTAATAGAGGATCAGTCGTAAAGATTCTCTGTAGGCTCAGCAACATAATTATTATCCATGGTCTCTGCATTAACTGTGAGAAAACATCATGGTCTGAATCTGCCTCATTTTAAATGCCAAGCTGTGCCCACATTCAGCCCACAAACGAACCCGAAAACTCCACACACCCCTACCATCGCCACCACCTACTATCACCGCCACCCCTGCTATCACCACGGTGGATAGTAAGTGCACGTTTGCTGAACTCACCGTGTTTAAGTTGCCGCACTGTTTCTGTACGTCCTCCCTTCCCTGGACCCTTCCAACACCACGTCTCCCGCAATTCAAAATCATTAAAAAGGTAAAAATCTGTGTCACATTTAGTTCTGGTATTCGGTCCAGAAGTGCCAAGCCCCTGCAAATTTGGAAAACAAACTCCTTAACAGATGGGCCACATAAAGTTTACAACATGTGCCGTGTGGGAGGCAGCAAGGCTCTGGGTGAAAAACAGAAGACTGGAAATTTGGGAGCTTGGAGATTTTGAATTTGCTCTTGTTTTTTGCTTGTAGGCAGATCACATAAGCTTATATCCTTCGTTCCTCTTCCATGACCAGATCTGTTAACCTTATAAGTGAGTGAGTAATAAGAAACCAGGCAATCTTTTTATTCTTAACATGAAACAGAGTCAAAATACTAATTGCTACCACCAGGATGATGTAGAACTGGTATCAGTGTGTCAATAAAATGTAGCTGCAGAATCTAGAAAGCTCCAAGATATAATTTAAAGTCTAAAAGGCAGTTCTCTCTCGCTGAGGACAGGTATATCACCAGTGACCTGCTGGAAAAGATGTTGCTGGCCTTAGAAAAACCCTTGAAAAATTATCGGATTCCTGATTTCTGTATCTGCATTGGCAACATGCCTCATAAGTGGCCTCTGGAAACCTAAGAGATGTTTGATAATTCTTGGAACTAAATAGTTATGATGTTAATTTGACAATACTTTAATGAAAAAAAAGTTCTCGAACATAGATGATCATCAGTATTACCTGTGGGATCTATGTGAAATATGTCTAAGACCCAAGAACAGGCCTGCTGATTGGGGAATCTCTGGTACATAGGTGAGAAATCTGGATTTTGCCAAGATTCCCCCAAAGATTCCCATGACCGGTCAGTCATACTTGGGCTCTGTCGCTTTCCTAAGAATAGATGAATGGGTAACAAAACTTTGATTAAATTGCATTTCACTGAAATTCCAAAGCCAAAGGGAAATATGGGAGTTGTTATTTAAAAGGAAAGCCCATTGGCTTAAAATCAGAGGGGAGAGAGAAAAAGGAATGTCTTAGGTACTTTCTCATCACTGAGATACTTGATATGCACAGTTTAAAGGGAGTATGATTGTTTTTAGAGCTTCCAGTTCATGTTGGCTGGTTCCAAGGCAGCATAACATAGCAGAAGGGCAAGGCAGAGGAGAAATAGCTCATGACATGAGAGAAGGAAGGAGAGAGAGAGAGACAGAGAGAGAGAGAGACAGAGAGAAACAGACAGAGACAGGGAGAGATCAAGGGAGGAGGAGCGATAGACACCCTTCCTGGGTGTGCCCACGGTGACTCACCTCTTCCCACCAGGCTTCACCTCCCAACATCGCACTCAGCTCTGAACCCATCAGTGGACTAATCCGGTATGACACACAGATGATCCAGGCACATCCTAAAAGCCCTGCCTATGAGTGTCTGAGTCTTTGTCAGGGGCTGAGGGAGCCTCTAGACCAAACCCTAACGAGGAATGTCGAGAGGAGGGGTCTGACTCAACTGCCAGGGAAAGTCAAAAGTAAGTCACCGAGAGCAGCAGGCGTTACAAAGGAGAAGGGAGAGAGAGAAATGGAGCAGTGTGAGTACATAAAGATCTCTGCAGAGTCCACCTGTATGCGCTGCCTCCCTTATGTAAATTCCCAGAATTTGCTTTCATTTTTATACTGTCTTCAATTTCCAATCCATTTTTCTACCTGAGTTCAGAGCACACTTTGAAAAATTCAAATTTAATCAGGACTCTGGTCTGTTTGAACTGGTAACATGTTTGTAACTCACGGGATCAAGTACCCAGTTGTCATCCTGGAGAGGCTGATTTTGGCAGGTCTCTCCAGCAAATCTCTGCTCCCCTCCTTTGATTGCTCATTGTTTGGTAGGCACACTGACCTTTTATTATTGTTGGGGCCCAGGAATTCCTTCCCACCAGAAGTCTTCGCCTGTATTCTTCCCGGAAAAATCTCTCCCTGGGCCCCACCCCCTCTCTCCCACCATTGTTCACCTCCAAGATTTCTGGCCATTCTTTGTATCAGTCATGACATGTTATTACTCAGTGAGGGACTTCTCTGACCATCTAGTTTAAATTAGGATTCCTCACTTTACCAACATGGTATCCATATTTTCTCGATAGCTTAATAATAGTTTGTAACTTTCTATATATTTAATTGACTAAATTCCACAGTAGAGAGTGAACTTCCTCTGGGCCGCACGCTTTGTTCATTTCTGTGTGTATGTTGTCTCTCCCAAGGTCCAGGCTCTAGGTCACAAGTGCTCATGACCCATCTTTTGGCTCGCCTGGGCCTCACTGAGTGAAGAGGAATTGCCTTGGGAAGCCTAGCAAATAAGTAATCTAGTTACTGTAGATCAGTAACAAAGTGTCCTTCATTTTTATATTTTAACTTATTAAATTATTTTCCAAACTATCACAACCAGCTCAAGTTTAATAATGAAATAAGAACACTTTTATGTCTGCTTAACAGCAACAGGCACCTGTCCTTTAGAGCATACACACTGTAGGCAAGTTGAAATAGTATCACGGGTAATTGCTACATTTTAGTCACCACGTCCGCACCGTCTAATATAGGCTGGTTTCCATTCCACTGACTGCGGGTGGCGGATGGTACTACCCTCCCCCTGCCACGAATGGAGTCCAAGATCAAGCACCTCCCACAGCCCAAATCACTAAAAATCACACAATAATATTAAAAGTTTAAGATACCGCGGGGCAGGGTCACATGCAGCCCACGGGCTGTGGGTTGGACATGCCTGCTCTGAAACGCAATATGTGATCAATCAGTAATTGTTAAAAAAATAAGTGAGGGCATCATAGGTGTTCTGAGACCCAAGAAATTATGATAAAGAAAGATGATTTTCTTCTTCAGCCCTTTATTGTGTCTCTTATACTTTGGCACATATCATATCTCATGGTTTTGTCTTAAGTGCTTTGAAAGTCACAATCAGGTGGCTAGAAATGATAGATAAAAGCATAAATGAATAATTGGCAGAATGAACTGAGTTCTGTAATGGAGACACAAAAACCAAGTGTAATGAATTTTGGTTCCTAGATTCAGGCAGAACAAACCACTGAGGACACGCTTAAACTCAGCATGAAGCTACATGGGATTTGAAAAGTGGAGTGCACTTTTGAAAAGTGGAGTAAATACTGAAGTTTCAAATGGGATTTGAAAAGTGGAGTAAATACTGAAGTTTCTGACCTAGGACATGACCTAGGTCTTCTGTTAAACTGATTTCCTGTCCTGTCAGATGAAACACAGCGGTGGGTGGGTGGGGTGTCAAACATTTCTCTGCTTCAATGTGCTTGATGAAATTTGAATTGACGTCTTGATCTGAGATGGTCAGATCACTTTCTGTCTCCTTGGGATTTGTAGTTTAGACTTTAAAATGCCAGGCAGTTAGTGGCAGGTGGCAGACTGTTGAGACTTGTTGAAGTTTAGAGTGACTGTGTTACTATCTTACCATGTGCAAGGTAGACAAGGCAGGCTGGGCCGCTGTAAAGAGAAGAGTGGAGAATATGTAGGAAGTGCAGGTGGAGAGAAAAGAAAAGGGGAGAGAGGAGAAGAAGAGTGGTGAAGGAGAAGGGAGGAGAGGGAGAGAGAGAGAGACTGGTACAGCTCAAACTCCACTTTCAGTGCCTTGTGAGACCTACTTTATCTCTTTTATTTAAGCTCCGGTTAATGTGTGTCTCTTATTTCACTTACAGAAAGCCTTAATGAAGACAGATGAAAAAGGGGGAAGGAAATTACAAACAGGAAAAATGATGAGGCAAATTGTAGAAGAAAATATAGCGTATGTAAAGGCATAATAGTTTTATTTCATGATCCCATTTTTATATACTGAGAAAATGAAAAAGTTATTGATAGAAATCTGGTGACTTAAACTACCAGTTAGAGAAAAATAAAAATTTAAGTACAATATATGAAAAATAAAAATTAAGTACAAAATTTAAGTTATATACAATATAACTAAGTACAAAATTTAAGTACAATACAATTTAAGTCCGATAAATTTAAATATAATATAAGTGAATTATATTTAATAGGAAGTAGTATGAATGGTTGGAAAAAACAATGGAATTGAAGTCTTTTCTGTCATTTGGATTGTATTCTTTCTTTGTCACTGACTATACAATATGTAGTATTTCATAATTTCTCGACTTCTCTAGACCTTGGTTGCTACAGGACTAAAGTGTGTGAGGTCTGTGGGTCCATTTTCCTTGAAAAATTAAAGGTAGCAGCTGAAAGCCTTATCATTCTCTTGCAGTTCTCAGTTTCTCCATTTTCCTTTGTATTGTGACATTCTCTCTTGCTTGCTTGATTGCTCTATTTTACATCTTATATTAGGGGCTGTGATGCCTAGATGCATAACTCATGGTCCCCGTCCTAGAACATATCACAGAAACAAACAGTATGTGAGAGTCATAGAAATAAGTCATGATAAAGATGTTTGCAACAATGATATGAACAACGCTTTGAAGAACTGTCTGATTTCTCCTGCGATCAGGGTGAGGTGATGGGAAAGGCTCTACACAGGAAGCAGCGCTTGAATTAGACCACAGAGAAGGGCATTCTGTGTGGAGAAAAGGTCAGGACCTGTGCCAGCTGCTGACTTGTTTCTTCTTGTGTCCAAATTTGCCCATTGGTGCCTCTTCATCTTTTATTGCCACAACGAGGGAATGATTTTCCATTGCTAGCTAGAAAGTCGTTAAGCTTTGTCAGTAGCGGGTGTTGGAGAAATACTGTAAGAGGAGAAAGAGTTCTCTTCCTGGTTGTGCTATGATCACTGGACACCTGCTCTCCAGGCTTCTCCGGCTCTGGGTTCCTGTGGTGCATAGAAGCTGGCAGCACCCAGAGTCCAGCGGCGGCCCCCAGATCCCTTGGGGCATAACAGAGTGCCCCTGGTGACCTGCCTTCTTCCTGCGAGCAGTTTTCAGCAAATCTCCTCAGAGTCCGACCACAGCTACTTCCCCGCCATCTCTGAGCCACAGCTGTGCTCCGTCTAGCAAAGCCTGGATTCCAGCCTTGGAGGAACAGGTCTTGTGTGCAGGCTCCATCTTGGTGTTGAAGGTGATATCCCCTTACAGCTGCTACCCCTGTTTTCTTCTGAGTTCACTTCTCCTCTTTGTTAGCCATCTCTAAGTCACTTAAGTCCCTCGTTCTGGTTGATAATTCTTTATATTAATTGTTACCTGTTCAAATTTTTCTTTTCTGGTGAGCCTTTTCCTGCTACAAGGCCATAGTCATAGAGGCTTGAGAACATGCAGAATAGCAGGAAAGAAGGAAGAGGGCAGAGTCCTGAAGGGCTGTGTGGTATCTGAGGCTGGAGAGTGAAGCGATGTGAATGTTGGGGCAGGACTTTCGTGCTGGGAATGACAAGTTTGCTTCTGTGTTTTAGAAAAGGTCACTCTGAAAAAATAGCATGGATGATAAATTGTAGACAGGAGACTGGAGGTTAGATGATACTTTTTAGTGAGATGCAGGGGTATAACTATAATCCAAGAAACGTATGAGTGGGACCTGAATTAAGGTAGTTAACTGACAGATGGAGAAAGAGATAAAACCTCAACAGAGGTAAAAGTGGTGAAATATGATGACATTTTGGATAGAAAGATGGAGTCTAAGTTTTTTCTCCACTTTTCTAGATACAAGATTTTTCGTTCGAATGCCCAAGGAATAATAATTCCGTAAATTAGACAGCAAGATTAATAGGACAAACAGATTTGGAAGAATAAGGGACAAACACTTGTTTTGGAGTGTTGATTTTAAAAAGACAAGAAAAAACAGTGGCGATGACTCTTTCAAACATACTGCACAATAGATTCTCTATTCAGTTGAGCAGTTACTCGTAAAGTCTCTGAAAGTTTAAAAATTTAACCTTTCTCCAAAGGTAAGTATGTTCCTTGGACGTGTTTCCTCAGTGCATTCTCTGCTTTGGATTGCTTTATATGGTTTTTGGAATTTCTTCTTGAGACATCTTCCAGATGATTAAACCCCTAAAATACAGAAGACAGCCAATATTTTACTTTTAAAATTTTTTTATATTTTTAGTAGTGCAGAATAAAAATGAAATGAATAAAAGATCAGGAATAATACCCACTTTAGGCTCAATGTTCAGACTTTGGATTTAGCATCCCATCACTTTAGAAAGCAGTTCTTTCGGGTATAATAATTCTGTTACATGTCTGCATTTCCATAAAGTTGTGTTCATTCATTGAATACTTTCTCTGGTAACGATCGGAAAGGACCCCGGTCACCTTCGAGAAGTGGAAGACCCAGAGCAGAGCAAAGGACTGAGAAGGAACCATGAGTGTAAGCCCCGTACTCCAGAGAACTGGAATGCTGAGCCTAGAGGCGGCAAATGCTGTGTGTTGCCGGAGCGCCGGTGGCCGCCTGCTCCCTGAGGTGTGCAGCTGACTGGAGAGCGAAGAAGCCTTTATAGACCGACTTAGGCCACCAACACTAGGGAGTTAAGGAATTGCTACTCAGCAGCTGCCTCCGGAACATGCCAGGGCAGGGTGTGTGCAGCCTCATCCCGATGCCACTTTCAGTGATGCAGTGGGAATGTATAACACGTGCCTGGTGGTACATTAAATGACTAAACTTAGGAAAAGTAACCAGCAATGTCTTATAAGATAGCAATGCTTTCTCCTATTCTTTTCTTTATTAAGACATTTTTTAAATGCATGGATGTGTATGTACACACACACGCACACACACACGTGCACACACATTTTTTTCCCAATCCCAAATTGGGAAAAAAAAACCCCACAAACCTTAAAATTGTAATTATCAAAGATAAGAGTGATTGACTCCTCTGTAATGAGGCAAGCATAATCCTGATGTGGACTATCTTCTCTCTGCAAAATAGAATGAAAACAAAAGATTCAAGATGTGCTCAAGTTCGCTGTTTACTTTATTAAGATGGGCATGATGTGTTATCAGTCTGCCTACTTTTTCGCTCGATGCTCTACATGCAATGAATTCTCTCTGTGTGTGTGTGTAAACCGAAACATTTTAACATTGTTAGTGAAAAAATGCATAGGAGGTTTAGTTTAAGCTTTGCTTTTGCCTGCTCTTATTCATTTAGACTTGAGTTATTACATGCCACGCTTACAGCTCTCAGGAAAGGAATCTGAGGATGAACTCAAAACAGGCCCATCTTATGTAGGTTGTTGGTTCATGGGAAGCTACTTTCTTCATTTTGACAGTGTTGGCTTTTTGAAATGATGCTTGTCTCAGTCCTGTTGTCTGGAGTAGAAAGGATTGGACTAAAGTAAGTCTCATTCTGATGCTTTGATTCTAAAGATTGTGGGGTCTCAGGCCAAACTGACATTGATTTCCATCAGTACAGGAATTCTAGTCTCAAGCAGACTGCAGAATAAGGAAATCAGAGCTGAGCTAATGCCTGAAACATGGCAAGAATCTGTGGAGGATATGTGGTGTTACTGGTGCCCTTGTTCTGGTGAGAGCAGCAGGATTTCCCTTTGGTGAACCGCCAACCCTCAGTCTGGCACAGTTTCTTCAGGGGGAGCTGAGGTGATTGTATGTTCAAAGGATGAAGGTTCTAGAAAATCAGAGTAGCACATCATTTTTGGCCACAGTGGTTGTTTTGGACCACAGGGCGCTCAAACCAGGTTGCATTTGCAGAAGTTGAAAAGGAGCTCTTTCTGAGAGAAACCTGACTAGATACCACGCTGAGTGGACAGTCAGCTGTGCAGAAACCTGAACTAGAGAAGAAAAGAGATACATTGTTTTAAGTGGTTGGCCCATCTGTATTAGTCCATTTGGAGTCAAATTTTGAACTTTCCAGGTATGAGATCCAGCGGGTACCTGCTACTCACCACACTTTATCCAGAATAATCTGACTCAGTCTTTGTAACCAAAAGACCTAGATTAGTACAATGCTCAACACATCTGTCCTCCACATCTCTTCATTGAAAACTTGTAAGACAAAGCTAAGACATAGACATCTACTCTAAGTAGGGAGGAGGAGTGGATTACAATAGAGTGCTGAATTATGGGCTGGGTAGATAAGAAGCACTGCAAGGAAGTTGCTGTGAATAGTAGTCATGACTACAGACCAATGGGTTACCACATTTTATATTCTCCTCACAAAAAAGGAAAAATGAGCCTCTAATGGGACATTGATTTTAGCATTTTCAAAGGTATGTGAAAGAAATAAAGACTATGAAGGCATGTTCTTCTTCCAGTGAAACAACTTTGCTGCAATGTTGTGTATCTGGACTTCTCTTCCTATTTTTGATTCCCAGCTATGATCAAACCTCTCAGCTCAATGTGGTTTATTGCCCATTCTCTTCACTGCTTCCAACACTGCAAAGAAAGCCATAAATCTCTTTAAGAGGTATTAATTTTGTTCATTTCTCTTTTCTCTAAGGCATGGCGCTTTGCTCTTTTACCCTACACTTAAGTTTATAACATCTTTCAGAAGTATGCAGACTAATGTATCTGTTTGTTTTTCTAAGTCACTAAGTGTCTTTTATGTGTGTCTTGGGTTTCTACCCTTGAAATTGGTAAACCCTTTCTTTCCTCTGAATTTTGGTGGATGTATAAAGTCAGTGTTTCACTAGATGTTTTGTTTTGGAGACCGATTACAGTATTATTTTTATATATCTTTAATATCTGAATTTGAGATTATATAGTATATATACATTATTTATTATCATATACAAATAAGCATAAAAATTAAGCCCTGTTGAGATAAGCAGATATTTGACGATGATGATAAGCATCTGTAACAGACTTGAACAATAATTTTGTGGGACTTTTGCACGGATGGTCTAGATGGGGAGATGTGTGCAGCTGCAGGGAAATGAACTGAAACTCCACCTTCTTTTTCACTGATCTGAGCACAGTAGGTTGTAGATCTATTATGCTGAGGGCATAGTTTTGCACCTTTCTACATAAGTACAAGAGCTGTTTGACAGAGACCACATAATAGGTGGTGATAGACTAAAGAAGTGAAATACATTTTGCAGCATGTTATGCATAAAACAATATGAACATTCCTTTTTTGGGGGGATGGGAAGTTGAGATTGGGGAGAAGAGGATAGAAACTGACTGTTGGTCAAAGGTCAAAGTCTAAATGTAGTCTAAGGCTATAACCAGTGCTTTCAAACACTGCCATGATTCTCAACAGGCAATGCGTTCGCATTTTAATCCCATATATACAAGCTTTTTTACGTAAGTGCAGTTGAAACAAAGTGTCATAAAATAATAATTTTACTTCTGTTCTCTTCCATACCCTTCCCTTCCTTTGCCTTTTTTTTTTTGTTATCTTTCATTAGGAACAAAAATTGCTTATTTACTATGCCCCAAAATTTAAGGTCATTGAGAAAATGGCAGATTTCTCTGTGAGATGAGAATAAGTTATTTTCTTAAAAATCTTGCCTCCAATTAGGTTTTCCTAGATTTCTCATGAGACAGCATTTTTAAAGTGGAAGCTTGCCCTTTACATCACTGATGATCTATTCATCTGGTTAAGTTTATTCTTGCTCACGTTGGTGACTTCCTTAGGCCAAATGTATCCTGCTCTGCTTCTCTGCCTTCCAGGACCTGAGCTGAAGGGATGCCTTGAACTGGGACATGCTGATATCATGGAGAGGAGGAAATGACGCCCGAACAGAGCAATTTCTTTAAAAGCTACTGTACAGAAGGGCGTGCACTACTTCCATTCACATTTCTTTATTGAAAAGATATGCTAAGCCCAAGCTTGATGTCATTTGATGGGATTCTTAATACTGTACTAGGAATGAATCTTTAAGGAGAAACTCTACAAAAGAGAAACAATTATTTTTACAATAATGCAATTTACTCTGCTCCTGTATGTTGCCGGTTGCCATGACAGAGAAAAGAGAGCTTTTGCAATGACGAATAAATACTTATCCTGAAGTGGCACTTTATTTCCAATCTTTATTTACTGCCTACAGGTCCAATGCCCTGGTCCAAGTATAAGCAGGTCTGAAAGTACACTGGCCTGGAAGTGGTCGAGAATGTGAAGCATTTGGCAACCGGCACTAATTAAATAGATAGAATGTTCTTGATATTGGCAAGCTGCCCTCCTGGCTGCCCATGTGGATATTTTAAGTTTCAAATGATTAAGCTGAAATTTGTATATATGGGCAAAGAGTTTTCAAAGCAGTTAGGAGGCAGACTGTTGTGTTAGAATTGAATATCCTTTCTGCCACAAAACCAAACTTCCTTTAGCAATAGAAAATCTGAATCAAAGACTCACAGAATATGAAGTACAAAACAACAAAAGTGGGTACCTTGTTTAAAAAGCAGAGATTTTCTTTCTTTCGTGGTCTTTTCCTTGGTTGATCATAATGTGTTTTATCTGCTATAACATCACACTCTCTGTAGTACAAAGATTCTTGCATGGCATTTATAGACTCTTTTTTTTTCATAGACTCTTATACATATTCTGTAACATAATTTGTGCTCTGGGCATAAACATCTGAATTTAACCTTATCCAGTAACCCAAAGGGTAAAAAGTGGCAGCAGTTGTTAGAATGGAAAGTAAGGCAGAGGTGTGAGGGCCTACTGTGAAGAGGTGGGAAGAGGCAGGAGGCGATACTCTGTATCAGGACTCTGAGCCCCTCATACAGCTCAATTTCCCCATTGGAGGTCACTTCCAAGACACAAATATAAAGGAAAATTGGTATTGAGAATTTCCAGATGGTGAGCATGGAGTATTAAATGTCAATTATAAGGGCCTCTTTGAGTTCTGGGTGTGCATCAGCCACATGCCCATGAAACTGGCTCTGGTTGGATGAGTCAGGAGAAGTCAAGCTCCTTTAATAACCTATTCAAATCAGAAGCCCTTTCGTGTTTGTTTTGTAGTTTCCTAAATAAGGTCTCGTGTTTCCAAACTTGAGGGTGGAGTGTACGGTAAACACTAAGGTGAAAATCTCATGCTCCTGGCACTGTCGCATCTCACATTAGTTTGAGTGTGAGGCCCCGTGTAGAATTTCAGCTTTGGTGACAAGTGAACTGAGCTGTAATGTCTCAGTAATGGCAGTGGATGCGTGGCCATGGGCAGCTCTAGATCTGGGCATCAGTGCCTTCGTGTTCGATATGTGGGCTAAGGGTCGCTGGCTTCGGAAACTTGGGCTGGTGGAACAAAATACCCAGGACTGGATGGCTTGCACAATGTAAGTGGATTTCTCACAGTTTTGGCAGCTGGAAGGCCAAGATCAAGGTGAAATAGGATTAATTCTGACACTTCTTCTCTTGGCCTGTTGGTAACTTTCTGGTGTGTTTTCTTTATGAGAGTGCTAACTCCTTTGTGAGGTACCATCCTCATAATCTCATCTAATCTTGATTACTTCTTAAAGCCCTGTCTTCAAATACTGTCACATTGGGACTAGGTCTTCAACATAGGAATTTTGGAAGAAGCCAAAACATTCAGCCCAAACAATCACTATTGGTTGCTTTTTTCTCAGGAATGATTCTAGATATTATATTTTAAATTGCTCCAGATTCAGGCAGGTGGCGTTTTGTGGATAAGAAATGGTGACTGATTCTCTGGTACTCAGAATAAAGACCTAATGATCAATTGAGAGATTTGTAACTCTTCCTTTATAAAGAAAGCAGACAGCAAGAGAGATTTTTTTTTTCATACTGTATTTTCAATTCCCAAATAGCAGTGTTCACTCTTCTTTTTGTAATTTAATATTAATGTCAACAATATAATATTGGTGAATGTGTGTACATTATAAAGCATAGCATTAAATTGACACTTTCGAACCCAGAACCCAATTTAAGAACCAGCATGTGCCCATTACAGTTAAACATACCCGTATATTCCTCCTCTAGGTGTTCCACCTCTCTACTCCTCCTGCCAGTAAACACTACTTTGAATCGTGTGTGCCATTTCCTTTAGAACTGTCATAACTAAAATGCAGTAACATTACAAACATTATAGTAATATGCTATAAACTGACTATATGGTATCAAGCGATGCATGGATTGGTTATCTATTGCTCCCTAGGAAATTACCTCCTCCCAACTCAGCATTTTAAAACAGCAAACTTTTACTGTCTCTGTTTTTGTGGGTTAAAAATCAGAACATGTCGATGAGTATCTTATGGCTGCCATACCAAAGTACTGCAAATCGAGCTACTTAAAAAAGCAATAGAAATTTGTTTTCTCACTCTGTTCTGGAGGGCAGAAGTCTGAAATCAAGATGTTGTGAAGGCCATCTTCTCTTTGAAACCTGTGAGGGAAACTTTCCTTTCCTCTTCTCAGCTTCTGTTGATTTGCTGGTAAATCTCTAGCCTTCTTGGGTTGTGGCTACCTAACTCCGTTCTCTGAGTTCATCTTCATGTGGCCTCCTTGGGTAGCTCTGTCTCCATGTGGCCACCTTTTTGTAAGGTCGTTACTGAAATTGGATTAGGAGACCACCCTACCCCAATATGATCTCACCTTAATTACAGTCACAACAGCTCTATTTCCAACTAAAGTCAAAATCTCAATTATTGAGGATAAGGACTCCACCAAATCTTTTAGGGGTACGGTGTACAACTCATAAGAAAAAAGCAAGTAAGAAAAGGAGAGGAAGTTTCCAAGACAGAAGTCGGCCTTTATAACCTAACCTCAGGAGTGAAATTCCATTGGCTTGCTGTGTTCTTTTCTCTAGAAAGCAGGTCACTAAGTCCAGGCTGCAGGCAAGGAAAAAGGCTTCTAGAGGCGGAGGTGTCAGGAAGTAGCGCCACCTCAGAGTTTGTCTTCCTGGTAGTGTTTAGCATTTATTATAAATTTTAAGTTTTACAAAAACAATAATATATTATAGGCTTCTTTTGGGACTTGAATTTTTATTCATTTGATGTATGTTTCTAAGTTTCATCTATATTTTATATATAATTGCAATTCATTAATTTTTTGAGTAAAAATTAGTCTAAAAATCATCTTACACAGAAAATTGTTCCAAACATTTTAACATTAGTGTATTTGTTCACTTTATTCTAACATATATAACTGTATCAAAACTAGTGAAGTTTGCAATTTCTCTATAACTCTGTCTACAGAATTTATTCTATCAACGATCTTTACCAGAAGTACTGTTTCCAAACCACATAGAATAATTATTTTCTGTGTGATTTTAAAAACTTGATAAAATGGTAAAGTTCCTTTATTTCTGTTTGCTTTAAACAAACAGAATTTTGTTCTGTGTTGTTGAAATTTGCCTTTTTTAATATTATTTTTGGTATATGCCAACCCTTCTGTGATTCTAGAATAAAAGTATGGAGTAAAGAATGTTAAGAATGTTTTTTAAAATCCTCCTCTTCTGCCTACCCTGAGAACTAACTGCTTTAGTTTGGGTTTTCCTTAGTAAGGCGTCCTTTTGCCAATATAAGTGGTATGTACATGCATACACTCATGCATGCGCACACATGCGTGCACTTGTATCACATAATTTTTTCTTCAAAAAGAAGTCTACTGTCTATAGTGTTATGCCTATGGTTCTGCTTTTTTCACTTAATACAAACTGAAGATAATTTTTTATCAGGAAACAAAGACTCTCCTAAATAATGTTTAGAGGGATATAGAATATTATCCTGTGTATGTAGTATATACTATTCAGCCAGTTCTCTGTTGATGGATATTTGTATTCTTTCCAATATTTTGATATTACATGTAATGCCATGATTAATAATTGGATGTGAAAGGTTTTGCCTGTTTTTTTATTGGAGCACCAATTTGGGTTATTACACAGAAATAAGATTATTGGATCAAATGCAAAATCAAATATTACCAACTACGCAGGCTAAATATTATCAATTTATCCTCCGTGTGGTTTTTATGATTTTTGTATTCTTATCAGAAAATCTGACTGTGATTGTTTTTCCACAACCGACACAGAAGATGGTAAAGTTGGGTTTTTGACAATGTGATGGGGATAAGAGGAAACTTAGACACAATTTAATTTATGTATTTTTGTTATGAACTGACCATATTTTTAAATATTTGAGAATAACTTTCATTTTTGCTTTGCATTTCCTGCCCTTATCTTTTCCCTATGATTATATCAAATTATTTAAGTGTTTTGTCATGTTTAGACCTTTACGTGAATCATTAGCCTTTTATGTGTGACAGACTTTGCTGATAGTCTGTTCTCCAATTATTTGTCCTTATTAGTGATTTTTTTTTACTCTAGGGGCGATAAAAATGATGCAGATATTTTTATTAAACTTTTTTGAGTTTGGGTTATACAGATAGGAAGAGTTTCTCTAATCTCGGGTTATAAAAGAAATTGCCCACCTTCATATTCAAGATCTTGTGTTTAGTGTTTTGGAATTGTGTGATTTCTAAACCACTTGGAATTTTTCTTAGTGTTTGTAGTGAAATATTGATCTCAATTTACCTCCTCCCACTCAAATATTATTGTGTAGATTCATTTTCTTTATGTCATTACATTTCTCTCCCTTCTAGATCAAAACACCCAAATACACAAAATTTGTGGATGCATGTTTTCTATGTTTGTTTAAATGCGTCTTAACATGGATGTAAAATTATTATATCAGAGTAAAACCAACACAGAAAAAACTGCAGAAACTGTGATTGTAGAAGTGCTCTAAATGCTTCAAATCACTGTCACGCTTTGGTATTGTTTCTGGAAAATTTTCACTATTCTCTTGGGGACAGAGCGGTATCTTTTCATCATATTCACCTCCATTTCCCTATTGCCAAATGAGGGAGACCAACTTTTCCCATGGTACTCTTCATTTCTTTATCCTCTTTTGGGACGTGCCATTGTGTCTTTTGGGAAAGTCTGACTTAATAATTGGTAGACTTTTTCCTCTTTAGTCTAGATGCTATTTTACTTTTGGTTACATATATTGCAAATATACTTTCTTGCACTTTGTATTTTTACTCTGTGAGGTCTTTTAATAAAGTTTTGGTAAATTTTCTAGCATCAAGGAAATGAAATCTCCTTATTTTTTCTGAATGCTTTTGTGTTGTAAGAAATAATTTTCAGTCCTTTACTTGTGCAGATATTAAATCTTCAGATAAATAAAATCAGAGAGACGTTGTCACCAATTACTTGCATTAAAGGTATTTTAAAAAAAACTTTAAGGAGAAGAAACAGGAAAAAGACAGAATAACAATCAGAAATGCAAGAATAAATGGTGAACAAATAAGAATTTCAGTAGGCAAAGAACCTTAATAAATATTTCTGTATAAGCCTGAATAATCTCTAGTTTCTAGAGTAAAAAAGGTAACCAAAATAAGGTAAAACAATATATAAATACATAGTCAGTTGATTAGTGTTATTTTGTGAATTTTATATTTTGTGGTCAGATACTTAAACAGTATTTAGTTTCAGATTTTGTTAAGCTAATTATCCATGGTTATTAAAAAAAGAAAAGCTTGGTAATAAAATTAAGTCTCAACAACTTTTGAAGTTCTAAAATAAACAAATATGTGCTGTGACTAAGTGGAAGTTAATAATCCACTGTGTAAAGAAAAAAGTCACAGTGGAGTGTTTTGAATCGAATGAAATGAAAATATTTAATTACATCAGAGCATGATTTTATTTAATAACATCAGAGCACGAGGAGGGTTATATTTTGGAGGAAAACTTACAGACCTTAATACAGATAAGAGAAAAAGAAAGCCCCCAAATAACATCCCTAAATGTCTACCTTGACAAGTCAGGAATCAAAGAACAGAAAACCAACTGCCCTATCTTCAGAAATAAGAAAAAAAAAATTAAAGTTAAAAGTACAAATTGAAAAAAAAATAAATTAAAAAAAGTACAAACTGATAAAATAAGAAGCAAATGTACAACAGAGAGTACAAAAATGATTAATAAAATTGCAAAAAATAGGAGAGATAAAGATAACATTTTAATGTGTACTTCATAGGACAACAAATCATATTGTAGGTGCCACTTCTTTTGAGAATAGTTTCAAAATAAAATCTACTTTGGAAATGTTTCAGTGAGGAGATAGAAATGAAGTAAAAAGGTTTTCTTAAAAAGATTCTGTCTTTAACAAAGATGAACAGTCATATTTATCTACCACTAATGAAAAATGAATTACGTTATGTTGTCGAGTTTTCAAAAATGTAAAATGGCAATTTGAACGCCAAAATTACTATTTATTTTCTAATTCTATGTGAGATATTTTAAAAAATGTCTTATTCTTTTTCATATCTTCCTTGCTTTTCCAAGAAAATATATTACTAAAGAATCAACTCTAAGCAGTTTTGAAAGAATTTCATAAGAATACTCACTGCTATATCCACTTTGTAGATTATATTATGAACTTTATATGATATGGGCTTTAATATATCGATTCATCTGTTCTTCCATCCAGCCAAACATTAAGTTTTCTTAGTTCTGATTCATTTCAAAGTACACTGTAGACATTAGTTCATGTCCCATCAAACACTTCAGCATACACATCATTTCTTATAGGGTCTATTTTTCTCTTGAGGTAATTCAAATGAAAAAAGATGTCCATCTATCAAACAGCAGGTAAACAAATTATAGGCATTTTTCAAAGTAATATTACTCAGCAATGAAAGGGAACCTACTACTGATACACATGTCATCAGGAATTAATCACAAAAACTTTGTGCTCAACTTGAGAAGCTTTATATTAAAGAATACAAACTCCAAAGTTCTATTTTTACAAAACTTTATATAGCACTATTTAAAAGTTTTTGAAGTTTTGACTTTTATTCCGTTTTATTGCTTTGCTGCAACTGCTAGGACCTCCAGTACAATACCAAATATAAATTACAAGCGTGGTCATTTTCACCTTCCTACCACACACAAGGAGAAGGTATTCGGTCTTTTGTCATTAAGCATGAAATTATCTCTAAATTTGTTCTTGTGGTTGTTTAATTGGTTGCAGGAAATTCCTTTCCCGTGCTAAGAGTTTTTATCATGAATGTAGGTTGAATTTTGCTGGATATATATATATATATATATATATATATATATATATATATATATATTTGCATATAATAAATATATATCTATTTGCACTTTTTGGGATAATGATATATTTTCTCCCTTTTTAGTACATTAATATGATAATTTAAGTAGATGAATGTTAAGCCGATTTGTATTTTGGGAATAAACTTCATTTGATCATGATGTGTTGCCCCGACTGTTCTACTAATAAATGCAATTCCATTTATGCCTTTCCTTCTACTCATTGCTTTAACTGCATCCTTCAATATTTGGTCAGCTGTATTTTCATATCTAAATTCAAATTTTTCATAATTTTTTAAACCACTCCTTTCACCAGTGAATTATTTAGAAGTCTTTTCTTAAACTTCAAAATATTTATAATTATTATAGACAATGTTTTGTTGTTAATTTTGCATTTAGTTCCATCATGGTCAAAAAACATACTCTACAAGTTCAACCTTTTTAAATTCATTGAGATTTGCTGTACAGTGTAGCATACGCTTCTGTCCTAGTGAATATAAGATATGAATTTGAAGACAATTGCAATTTTAGGGTACAATGTTCTACAAACACCAATTAGTCCTAGGTAGTTAAGAGCCTTGTTCAAGTCCTGTATTTGTTTATTAATTTTTTTTCTTTTATGAAACATTGAAAGAGGCTTGCTAATGGCTCCTACTATGGTTGTTGACTTATTTTTCCTTTTAATTCTTTCAGTTCTTTTCTTGATAAGTTTTTATATTCTATTAATTCAGCTAAATTCTATTAATTCAGGTACTTATACATTTATGATTCTTATCTTCTTGAGCTGAACATTTTATCATTGTAATGTGGCCCTTTTTTCCTCTGGTCTGGCATTATTTTGCCCAAAGTAGCTATTTTAAACAAATTTGCATTTTATATATTTTTTACCAGCTACTCATTTTCAACCTATCTTTATATTTAAAGCACTGTAGTTACATTTATATTTAAAGTACCTTTGTTGGTAAAATTTATTTGGCAATGCTTTATAGCAATTCCCATAAGCATCTCCTTTTAATTGGAGTGTTTCTTTCATAATCTTTTATTGCAGTTATTCATATGATTTGGTTTAGTTCTTTCACTTTTTTTATGTTTGCTTCATCTGTTTTAAATCTGCCCGTACCTTTCTTGCTATTTTCTTTGGGATTATTTGAAATGTTCTTTAAAATTCCTTTGTAAGATCTTGTTTAGCTATAACTATTTGCAGTTTGTTTTAGTGTCTGCTCTAAGAGTTGTAATATATATGCTAAGTTTTCACATTCCACTTAGAGTTAATATTATAATATTTCAGGTACAATGTACATACCTTGTAGCCTTATAAGTTAATTTTCTCTCATTCTTCTTTAGAATATAGTTGTTCGGTGTAGATCATAAACTCAAAATACCAGGTATAATGTAAAATATGGTGAAGATTTAAATTAAAAAGAAAACTATTGCAGTATAAGACACATTGCCATTAGTTCCCCTCAGAATGAACGCTTCAAGCACAATTATTCCATCATTCTTGCCGCTTCCTGAGGCAGCCCTAGAAATCTTTGTTGCATGGTTTTTTTTTTTTTTTTGGTGCTGGGGATCGAACTCGGGTCCTTGTACTTGCAAGGCAAGTACTTTAACCACTGAACTAAATCCCCAGCCCCTGTTGCATGTTTTTAATTGCTCCGTTGTCACTGTTTCTGTGTCCTGAATTGATTCAAATAGTTTCCTTTTCATTCGTTGAGAAGGAGCCAAAAGTCGCACGGTGCCAGATCCTGCAAATAAAGTGGGTGACGACACACTGTGATGTCTTATGAGTCTGCCTTTTGGTGGATGGCACATGGCAGCAGCATTCATCAGTTTTTCGTCACACCTTGTAATGATACTCATGAAAAAGGACCTGCAGATCTGCTTCAGAAAGTTATAAGAGTGATAATTGTACCTGAAGCAAGAAGGTTTTTGAAGGGGATTAATGACAATGCATCTCAGACTCTAATAATTCTTAAAATTTAGACATTCTCCACATATTTAAATCACCCCTTATAATTTTATTATTCTGCTTTAAGTGGTACTGTATACTTTTAAAAAGTTAAGAGAAAAATATTCTTTCATATTTTCTAGACATACAACAGTTCTGATATTCTTTCTTCCTTTCTGATCTTCTTTCTTCCTTTCTGATCATCCAAATTTCTGATGATTTCCTTCCAGTTTAAAAACCCTCCTTTTGCACTTTCTATAATTCAAATTTTCTTCATTTCAAATGAAAATGTATTTACTTACTATCATTCTTCAAGAATATTGTCACTTGATATAAAATTTTGGATTGCCTTTTTTTCTTTTCATACTTTAAAAATATTTATTCCATTTTCTTCTGCTTTCCACATTTTTTTGATGAGAAGTTACCTATTTTTCAGATAGTTGTTTCTCTGCATGTGACATGTTATTTTCCTCCAGTTACTTTTAAATGTTCTCTATCTTTAGTTTCAGCAATTTGATAAGTTTATGCTTAAGCATGGATTTCTTTGTATTTTTCCTGCATGTGATTTGCTGAATTTCTTAATCTGTAAATTTATTTTGCCTTCAATTTTGAAAAATTTTGGTCACTATATCTTCAAATATTTATTGTCATATTCTTTTTCTTCCTCTGACACTCTAACTGCATTTATATTAAGACTTTCTGTTTTTGACCCAGAGACGAAAAAAATTCTGTTACTTTTCTTTTTCTAAATGTTTCTCTCTGAATTATTCAAGCACAGTATTTTCTATTTATTTATCTTCATAGTCATTAATTATTCCCTTTGTCACTTTCATTCTTCTGTTAATCTCACTTATTCAATATTTCTTTTGGCTGTTGTGTTTTTAAATTCTGGAATTTCCAGGTTTAAAATAGTTTACATTTCTCTGCAAAGATTTCTTCCTCTCATTTGCTTTATCTTTTTGAGTATGGCTATAAGAGATTCTTAAAATTCTTGCCTTGTAATTTCAAAATTTGGTTTATTTCAGGGTGGTCTTGATTTTTTTTTTTCCTTTTGACAGTGCATCGCATTTCCCCAGGTCTTTATATGTCAACTAATTTTGGATTGTTTTGGAGTCAGAGACATTTCAGATATTATGATATGCAGGCTCTGAATTTTGCTACATATTCCTCCACAGAACTTTGAAGTTCTTGTTTTAGTGGGCAAATAACTTGTTAGAATTCAAACTCCAAATTCTTCTTCTTCTTTTTTTTTTTTTTTTGTAGGTGGCAATTCAGATCTAAGTTCATCAGTAAAAAAATCATTATTTGGAACGCTTTGACTCTATCCTGTTCATGAATAGTTCAGTGATCCAATAATTGGATACATTCACATATAAAATTTGACATTCAACCTCTTCAGAACTCTACTTTCTAGGATTTCTTCTTCATTTTCCAAGGCTTTAAAAATTTTGCTTTGTATCATATCCTCTGACTAATAAAAACTATAATTTTATTGGTATTTTCATACTACATCCCATAAAAACAGGCACCTTACTTCTTGCAATCCATTCATTCAAGTTTCAAATTACTTTCAGAATCTGATTTTTAACTCTCTTCATTAACATTAATTCAGATTATATTTAAAAAAATATTTTGTATAGGGCTTGAACTGTTACCTTCATTAGGGCCAAGTAAGATAGGAATTTATCAGGGTATCATCGGGATAGCATCTCATATATTCTTCAACTAAGATGAGTGAAATTGTCTTGGTAGTATTCTGATATCATACAATACCATTCAACAGAAAGTTCGTGTTCTCATGAGCTGGGAAGGTCTATAACACTTGTGTGATCCATTAGGTGAACTGAGGTTTCATTTGTCCAGTTTTTATTTCAGGTGCCTTTTCATGGTTCTTCATCTTTCTACCTCCTGGACAACAGGGAGGCTGTCGCTACTCACTATTTGGATTCTCCATAGCCTGAATTATGTGCTAATTCCAGATGATTGGAACTGTGTTTGAAAATAGAGTAAAAAATTCACAAACTAAGCCCCCAAATGGTCGCCCTTGAATATGTGAGACTAAGAGTTTTGTGAAACCTTACATTCTTTCCCTTTCAAATACTAAATATATTCTGGCCTTTCATGATTGTAGATAAAAGAGCTCTGGATAAATCAGGCATACTTAAACAAACAAATTTTGGCCTATTTATACATATATGTTTTCTTTCCAAGTTGTATGTAAAGTTTTTCTCCCAGAGAGAAACTTTTTTGATTATTACGGCTCCTGAATTTACCTAATGCATTTTCCTGTTATCTACAATCTTAGAAAGCGAGAAAGACACAAGAAATGCAAATATATAGATGGAAATAAGTCTTTGCCACTAACTTTTCTTAGCCTATTCTTATTGAAATTTATTCTTTTGTAAATTTCATTCAAAATTTAAGGTGATAAGAGATTATTCAACTTTACAGTGGTAAGGAATAACAATAAACAAACAAAAACCAAAGGATCTTTCCTTTTAGCAGTATTACTATGGAAAGTGTTCTAAAATATTATGAAAATGTAAGGGGAAAATTTATTCACAGTGCTGGGCCAGTATTTTCCACAGGAAACAGTGGTTCAGGGTCTGTACTGATTTTGTCCATGGGAATTAAAAACAAGACAAATTTTCGTGGTTTAGGTTAGACATAGTCATTTTGAGAGCCAAAAACATTTAACATCCCCCAAAGAACTGTGATTTGAAAGAATTCTTTTTCTCAGGGTAGATATGGTTGTAGAAAAGTGTTGCTGTTGTTGTTGTTTTCTTTCTTTCTTTTTTTTTTTAAAGTGAACACTCTAATTGAAATGAGCACCAACACACTGAGCTCCTTTAGAACTGCTCTAGAGGGAGATATTCTATTCTAATTAATCTTTCATACAAATTCTTTTATTGCTGCTCTTTGGTTCAGCTGAGCATTTCTGTAATTTTGCAATAATAACTAACCATGATAAATGAGAGTCTTTATGCATTATTTTCTCAAGAAGTTGAATGCCTTTGAATAGTACATTTTAAAAATGTAGATTTCTAAAGCTAGTCCAAGCTTTTGTGTTTTTGGAATTCTGTCCGTTATTTTTTGACAAGTTTAATAAAAATAGCTTTAGTATTTTACTTTAATGATATGGTGCTCTGGAATGAAATTAGAATGAAATTCCATCTGAAGATCTGTACTGCACCCCATAATCATGCTAAATGAATTTATTGTGATTAGTTTTATGAGCCTCAGATGTGAAATTAGACTTTGGGTCAGTCTAGAAAAGGAAGTAATATTTTCCCTTAAAATAATATTTATTCATTTCTGTCATTATTACCTCTGGGTTTATTTAGAATTCCAGATTGTTATGACATTTTTACTTATTAGCATGTTCTCTAGTTTATTCAGGGAGGAAGGTATTAGAATAGAGAAGTCTGAGAATTAGTTTTGTAACTGATTAGTTGTGTTCTGTCAATTGGTATTCTAATGAAATTGCAAATTTCAAATGGATCTTAGTTCTGTTTTCTATATTCTATCAATCCCTACTTCTCTCAATCCTTTCTAATGTGATGAATGGCAGAGATCTAATCTGCTAAGAAGTTAAGAAATAATTAGCTGTAGATAAATACTTGTGGAAATCTAATTATTGAGTGTGTTTGTAGAGTTTTCTAAAATATATCCAAAATTGTCACAACTCCATCTTGGCTCAAAAAGTTGACTGAGTGCTCATTGTTACCTGGCATGGTGGTAACTTCCAAGAGGAAAAAGTCAAGAAACACCAAATACTTACTCTTGAGACAAGTGCTATTCGAAGTGCTTCCTAAAGTACTTAACTGTGATGTAGCACACATATTAGCATATCCCTTTAATAGTGGAGAAAACTGAAGCCAGAATATCCAAAACCATATGATGTCAAGTGGAATTTGGGCCCACGTTGGCGAGGTGTATTAAACCACTTCTTATGCTCTGGCGTTATTCAAGAAAGAGTTACAATCCCTGGTGCTAAGGATCTCACACATCTGAGTGACATGAGAAGTATACATTGCTCAGTGAAGTGAGCAATGAATGTAGCCATTTGTCACTGGTTGCGAATCTCTGCCTGGATGAAACTGTTGCATCCGTACTTCTCTTGTACCATCTGTTGTACTCCACCGGACTGTCGGCCCCAGGAGAGCAGGAGTTATCTTAGGTGCATGGTTAGACTTCTAGTGTCTCTGCAAAGCACAACTATCCCAGTGTCTACCTAAAGTCTGACCTAGTGTCCAGTCCTTTTTCTTAACTGACTTATTTGGGGCTTGCTACTGAAGCTCTTGCTTTACCTTACTTCTGTAAGACGAGAATAACACAAATCTACCTCATTGGATCATAGTGCACAATAAACAAAATGAGGTAGGCAGAATGCATGTTACATATACAATGCTCAGTAAAAACACATGTTGGCTATCGATTGTGGATATATTCAGTAAATACACATTTACTAATTAAATGACACAGCGTTTGTTTTTTATACGGTCTCCAGAGAGAGCTAGTGCGTATGATAGTCCCATTTTGTTTTTCTTTTCTTTTTGTCTCCCTCAGATGTGGGAGTGGGTCTCAAAAATAATAAGATTCTCTTAAATTCGAAGCCACAGCTTCTGTGATCTCTTTGCACATATGAAGCTGTAGTACATCACTATAGCTCTCACCCATGTCACAGACACCATAACGCTGCAGGCAAATCCAGGCTACGCTGCCACTCTGAGATGCTTCCTGGACTTCGCCCCATCACCACCGTCGCCTTGTCAGCTCAAGACCTTTCTCTAACTTCCCATTTTGCTCTGACTCTCAGTCCTGGGAGTATCTCCACCTGGTCAGAGATTCCACCCGCATCACTCAGGTGGTTTGCTTCCTTGTGGCACATAGTTCATGGCTGGCCACAGCCCTAAAAGCGACAGCTATCAGTGGGCTCAGGCCACAACATCCCCAAATGTAGCATGTTGGATAAAAAAAAAAAAATCTGAATTGGGACAGTCATTTTCATCTCCTCCTAGATTTTCTCCCCTGGAGCAGTTATAAAATCCCCTTCTTCCTTCGACCGGGACCATTCTTATATCTGAAGACACACAGATGGAGAAGAACAGAAGCAGACAGGCTCTGCTCAGTTCCGCTAAATTGCTTACCAATAATCATCCTCCTTTTGTAAAATCATACTTCCCCATTACTGTCTACTCTTCATTAGACAGTGTAAAACTTCAGATTTGCAGAAAAAAGTCCAGATTTCCTTGTTGTTTTGCGCCTTCATTTGTGAAGGTTCTAGTGTCACACAAAACTTACATTAAATACATTTGTGTTTTTCAGTTGTTATTCTGTCTTTTCTTGCAGGCTCCTCAGCCATGAACCTTGCAAGAGCTGAGGAACACTTATTTTCCTTTATTCTAGCCTTCATTGAGGGCTTATTATGTGTTAGGTCCTAAGCTAAGCATATTATATGCAGTATGTTATTTAATCTCTGCAATGCTTAAGTTACTAGTATTATTTCTGCTGTTGAAGTGAAAGAAACAAAATCGCAGAGCTTGTCCAAGGTCAAAAACCTGTTAAGTGGTGGGGTGGGGGGGGCTTCTGTTTTTCCTAATCAGCCATGTGGTCCATTTGGTCTCTGACAAAAGTAAGAGCATTGTCTTCTTTCCACAGGTGGAAATGATAGAAAATGGGTCAATTGAGAAGATGATTTTGAAGCTAGAGAAAGGAAGCATAATGAAATCTTTATAAAGCAGTCAAGATGTTTGCTTGTGCTCACGTAGATCAATATACAAAAGGAAGAATCAGAAAGTTCAGGAATAAATAATTAACTAAAAATGATTTTAAGTGTTCTCCTTTCCACTCCAAGTGAAGCTATTTCTAATATTTATAGATAACCTAACCTTAAATAACCTCAGCAGTCTGCTCAGCAGAAGGTAGAAATCTGTAAGTCTCTTAAAAAGAAATGAGAGAGCTGAATTTAAGAATAATAAAACAGAATTTCAGAAAGTGTATGGCAAGGAGTATAATTTCTGATGAAAGGAAAATACATAATTATTGTCACATATTGTTTATCCTTAAAATATTTATTTTCAAAACAGCCTTAGATCCACAAAATTATTGCAAACACGGTAAAGTTTCTTTCTATATGCCATATTATTCCCCTATTACAAAATTATTGTATTCAGATAGCATATTAGTCACAACTAATGAATCAGTATTGATAATTATTCTAAACTAAAGTCTATACTGCTTTATTCAGACAGCCTCAGCTTTCCTTGAGTGTTCTTCTTATACTCTGGGATTCCCACCTCGGGCAACACATTGCATTTAGTCCTTATGTTTATGTTTTATGTAGGCTTCTTTTTCATTGTAACCAGTATCTGAGATTTTCCTTACTTGTGATGACCTCATTTTGAGAAGTATTGGTCAAGTGTTTTGTAAAAATCAGATTTTTTTAGATTGTGCAATTAGATATGTCTGATTAGATGATGCTGGCAACTTTTTGAGGAAGTCAACACAGATGAGTCACCAGTAATAAATTCTATGGTATTTCGAAGTCACAAAGCATTCAGGAAATGGAATGCGTCCTCCGTTGAAGGGAAAGAAACTTGGCCTTCTTTATAATTTTATTCCCCAAAGCTATCGACTCCAGGTAATGGACTGAGGGACCCTGCTGTTTAAAATGCCGGGGCTCACAGGGAACAAGGGAATGGGGAGGATGATTACGGGCATGTAAGACTGTACATGGAGGTTGATTTGGGGTTGAAGAGCACACAGCTAGAGTACTTTAGTCTAAACGTCTTTGTTCCTTCAACATTCATGTTGAAATTTGTGTTAGTCAGCTTTTCCTTCTGTGTCAAAATACCTGAGAATAACAAGTTAAAGAGGAAGGGTTTATTTTGGCTAATGGAGTCAGAGATTTCAGTGTATGATCAGCCAGCTCCATTGCTATGGGCCTGTGTGGGAAGGAACAGCATGCCAGTGGGGGCGTGAAGCAGAGCAAAACTGTTCACCTCTTGGCAGCCTGCAGAGAGAGAACGAAGCCAGGGACAAGATACCACCCCCGAGGTCACACCCCACGACTCACTCCCTTTGCTAGGCTACCTCAGTTTCCAGCTCTCTCCCAGGAATACCATCAAATGATGAGTCCATCAGTGGATTAATTCACCAACAAGGTTGGAATCTGTATGATTCAATCACTTCTCCAAAGCCCCATCTCTGAACCTTGCTGCAATAGGGACCACACCTTCAAAACATGAGCCTTTGAGGGACATTTCATAACCAAACTATAACAAAGCTTAGCCTGTAAGGCGATGGCATTTGGAAGTGGGGTCTTTGGAAGGTGATTAGATCAGGAGGGTGGATATTCCCCTGGGAATAGTGTTTCATAAAAGAGGTCCCAAAGGGTGGGCTGGCCCCTCTTACCATGTGAGGTTGCGGGGAATTGGCACCATCCACAAATCAGGAAACAGGACTTCATCAAAAATCAAATCTGCCAGTGTCTTGCTCTTGGACTTCTGAGCCTCCACAACTTTGAGAAATTAGTTTCTGCTGATTATAAGCTACTCTGTGGTATGTAGTTACAGTAGCCCAAATGGATTAAGACACAGAATATCCACATAATGAATAGGTTCTTGGAATCAGATAGCACTGTCGATTTCACACTAGTGTTTAAAACAGGGCTTCAGAGAAACTAAAGATCTTCACCTACAGAATCTACCCCTCAGAGAGGAAAGTCAGGGGACAGAGTCCTGCCTTATTGTTTGAAGTTTGTAACAAAGGTTCTACCAGTAGGAAATACAAATATAAATATAATTGGGAAATCAAGCCAGCGGTCTTATCCTGGGGCCTGTGCGAACATGGCAAGAATTAGGAATGAGCTGGAGTCTCTCTTAGCACAAGAATGTGCAGTTTGCTTCAGGAAAGCCAGGTTTTCAGTCTAAGGGCAGCCAGGTGCATCACACACCCCACCTATCTTTGATATCCAGCTGGGTTGGGACGAGGTGCTTCCCCGGGCAGAACAGACCCGCCAGTCTATTGTCCTGGGTGCATTCAGACATTCTGGGCAAAGGACAGTGATGGCCAGTTTTCAAGACATTGTTTGCAAGCTGACTCCAGGTATCTGAAGATACAATCCACCTGCGGCTCTGTGTTTTCCTTCTCTGTCCTTTTATAAGAGGTAGATTTCATTTGCTAATTGAGAAACTTTCATTTGCCTTTTAAATACCCATGACACTTAGTTCTTAGTCCAGACTCCTTGCCAAAGCCTGAGTAAGACATGCAAGGACATGGAACCTCTCATCTGCACGCTTCGCCGCTAACAATCCTGCACCCCAAATGCAGTCATTCTACGGCACTGTGTCTCCTTCAGTTCTCCATGCATTTCCCCTCAGACTTTTTCTTTGAATGTTGCATTGATTCTGCCTAATATGTAAATGCGTCCTCTTTTCTCCTCTTCTTGAGTAATTTTATTGTGTCCCTAATACCACCTTTTCTCTATTCACTCATGTCAAGAGTCTATAGCCAACAAAGAGTTATGCTGTCAAGTGCTAAATTAGCGAGAACAGAACTGCTACGTGTTGGGCTGGCTGATTAAGACAACAAGCCGAAATGAAAGTGGCAATCCATAATTCAAACATGTCCCGTGATACTGTAACTGTCTCAGTTACTTTATTGCTGCTGGGACAAACTACACAACACCCGAAATTTAAAGGAGGGGAGGATTATTTTTACTCAGGGTCTTTTGAGGATCCAGGCCCTACTTGGCTGGCCCCGAGGCAGGAAGGCCATGCTGGAAGAGCCTGCCCAGAGGGACACTGCTTGTGTCACGGCATCCAGGAGGCAGAGAGCCGAGGAAGGAGCCGGGGAGGGAGACAGACCCTTCCATGTCCTGCCCCCAGTAGCCCACCTCCAACCGGGCTTTACCTCCTAACAGCACACTCGGTTACTGAACTCATTAGTGGGTAAATCCCCTGCTGAGTATAATGCCTCCATGATCCAATCACCTTCCGTACGCAGGAAAATTTGAGGAGACTTTCTCCTTATTTCCTTTTCGTTCCATCCAGGCTCCAGTCTGTTGGATGGTCCACCCACAACCAGAGTGGATGTTCTCATGTGAGTCTGCCGACCTACATACTAATCATCTTTGTAAATACCCTATAGACATACACAAAAGTAGGCTTTACTAATCTGCTAGGCAGTTCTTAATCCAGTCAAAATGACATCACAATTAATAGTCACACTAGCATTTACATTGTATTAGGTATCGTAGGTAATCAAGATTATATGCAAATACTTCATCATTTTATATAAGGAGCTTGAGCATCTATATATTTGGTTATGGAGTAGAAGGAGTCTTGGAACTAATCCCACTTGGATGCTTAGAAAGAATTGCATTTTTTAAAATGTAAAAACAATACGAACATAGAATCGACAAAAGTTAAGCAAGAAGGACATGTGTACTCTGAACAGCTAAAATACATTATGGAATATCTAGATTTTTTTGTCACAGTTGTTTACATACTGAATATATATCTTACTTCATACTGAATTTATATCTTATTTCAACACCATGAGCTATATATAGGTATTAAACATACATATTAAAAATGATTTTCCAAGGTAATTTTTACTTTAGAGTTCTCTTAACATTCTTGGTAGACAGAAGAAACTGATTTTACTGTTAATCAGAATGATTTACTGGTGGTGGTTTCGCTAGGAACTTAGAACGTGTACAGGAGACACTGCAGGTGATTTTGATGCTAATTCAAGAATGTTTTATTAACGCTCCTGGAAATCTAGGCAGAGAATGTGAACTGTATGCCCTCTTTCCATGACATGAAGGTTTGGTGATATGGTATATTTCAATTAAATTTCTCTGATCCTGTGGCTTTCTTGCCTTTGCCTTTGTATAATATTATAATGCTGATCCATGCCTATAAATTGAACTCTCTCAGCTGTATCCATTGGGTTGTTTTTTTTTAATTTTTTTTTTAATTTTTTACCAAGAACATGTATTGGTACATTGTATACATAATGATCACAATCAACATGCTTATTTTGTACCTGTACATGATGTATCTTGGTTTTTCCCCCACTTCCCCTCCCCTCCCTTCCATTCACCCACCCCTCTCTATTTGCAACAAGTTTATAAATAGGGACAAAGAGGTATAATAGATATTATATATATATATATATATATATAAAGGTAGTATTCAAAAGAGAGGAGAACTAGATAGGGAAAAGGGGGATAAAGAAGGAAGGTTAAAAGGAAAGTAAGATGAAAGGGAAAAAAATGGAAAAATGTCCATTGGATTATTTTAATTCCTGGACAATGTCCCTTTTTCCCCTCCATTTTGAGAGCTTATGCCTACCCCCCATTTTTAGTGCTATTTATCTAATATTTCTCATATATTTTTAAGTTAGTTATTTTCTTTTATAGTTAACACAGACTATGATGGTACAATTGGTGTCTGATACAAGGTAAAGGTCAGTGAATTGGCAACTTGATTATTTAAATCCTTGACTCAATTGTATGTATTATCACTCAATTTTAGTTTCCCACTATATTGTAAAAATAAAAATACACAGAAATAAGTACTTAAAACAATATGTACTCATAAATCTGGTGATATTTACACACACACACATCCATAATTGTGCTGACTGGGTAGCTTTCCCCAGAGAACATACAATATTGTGAGCTTAAATTTATCGCAATTTTTATTACACATTATTTAAATTATTTACTTTCTTGTTTTAGTCTGTTTTGTGCTGTTGCCATGACTGTCACAGACTAAATTATAAGCGATGGACTGAACCAATTATAAACAATAGACATTTATTTGGCTCACAGTTTTGAAGTTTGGGAAGTCCAACTGCATGGTGCCTGCATCCGGTGAGGCCATCAGCTATGTCAGAATGTGGCAGAAGGACAAGTAAGGACTCCTGAGACAGGAGGAGAAATTGGTCTGAATTCACTTTTATAGCAAAGCCACTCTCTCGATCACTAATCCATCCTCACTGTAATAATGTTAATCTATTCATAAGGGCTGACCTGATCTGCTCTGAGAGGTCCAGACACTCAAAGCCATTACAATAACAATTAAATGTCAACAGGAGTTGAGCAGGGGACATTCACATCCTAGCACTTTCCCACATGGCTTTACTCTTGTTCACTGAGTGCTCTTTGCATTGTGAAATGTTCATTTTGTCTGTACATCCTCACTCAATATCAGTAACTGGTAATGCAGTTCATCAGTAAACATTTGCTTAAAATAGCACTTTACTCCTTAGAATATACACAGCATGAGTATTAGCTGCTTTTCTGTCCTTGGGACTCACCGCCCGACGCATACAACTTCATTGGAGGTTTATTTTGGGTCGCAGTTTCCAGAGGCTTCGGTCCAGGCTTGGTAGTCTGGCTCCAAGGGAAAGATGGAATGGCTGAAGGCACGGAAGAGGAAGGGTGCTCACTGCACAGCAGCTAGGAAGCAGAGAGAAAGAGGAGGAGCCTTTTCAGGTCAGGCCCCCAACGATCAGCCTCCAGCCAGGCTCTCCTTCCTAAAGCATGGTCAGCTCTGCTTACCTGTGGATCAACGCTCCCGTGATCCAGTCAGCTCCCCAGACCCCACCTCTGAATGTATGAGGCTTTGGGGGCACATTAAATATATAAACCACATCAGCCTCTAGCAGGCATTATTTGGAACAAATGCCTGTTAGTTCTATATTCATAAGTCACTCGTACTAGTACAAAATCCCACATGGTAAGGCTGTTGGAGTTCCAGATAAGAAAACCAAAGTTTTTTTTTCCACTTTTCCATGCTACTCAATGAAAGCAGCCTTGATGAGTGTTGCAATCTGTTGGACTCCTCAGGAAATTTAGGCCTACCTCTTGAAAATGCACTCTTTGGAATGAAATCAGAATCTTTGTGTTTAAGCATAAATTTTATGGCTTTTGATTTTATTCAAAACTGGTTTGGTTTTTCCAGATACTTGAAGTCTTTGTTGCCTTTCACTGGTTAATTCTTGAGTTTGTTTTGGGATATAGACACACTCACAAATATGTGTGGAAGTATACATTTATGGAGTAAATAGGTATATATGGAAATATATATATAATACACACACATATATATTTATATACATGTATATATATGATTCCCTATTTCCTCTTTCTTTTAGTAATAAAATCCCTTGAGTTATAATAGACATGTGGCTACCTAGTTACAGACACTTTCTTTTTTTGTAGCTAAATTATACATATGACTACATTTACTATGCCCAGGTGTAAATGATGCCGACGACTTCTAATTAATATGCTAGAAGAAGATGAGGCTCTTCTGCTCTCCTGGCCCTTCTGCTCTCCCTTTCTATGCTGTGGGCTGGGAATGTGAGGGTGGTCAGCTTCTGTCCTGCAGGTAGACAATGTCCACAGTGATGGCGGAGTCACAGATTGAGAGACTACGCCCCCGAGGAGTCTTCTTGACCCAAGCTGCCTGCCAACTCTGCACGCATTTGCACCTCCTCGTGAGAGAAGGATAAACATTATATTTCAGCCATTATGTTTTAGAATATCGTATATTATGGAAGTTTAATATAGATGTGACTGTATGTTTAAATAATACATATTTAAATGTATAACAAATGTAACACATTTAATATATATTAAATGTAATACATATTTAATTTTCAATCATGAATATAAAAGGTTTATTTATTGGCTGACCAGTATGAAATTTAAGTCATGTTTACATTTTCTTCTGGAAACAAAATGGGTCGCAGTTTTTGCTAAGAAAGAGAGAAATAGCTGGTTTGACTTATGTCTGTAGCACAGTGTCCAAGCAAGATTCCCTGTCCTCATCTCTAGTCACATTTGTCACAGTTCCTCTACCATATTTGTCACAAGAGATTTCAGTACTACTGAGAAAAGAATCGTAAGTTTGGCTAATGAAGTCTATTGTAATATGCAAATACACTTTCAGTGCAAAAGAAAATTCTCATAGAGATTAGTTGTCACTGCCGCAGCTGGAATAATCTTTATTCCTAGAATAAATTTAATTTAGGGGGTAAATGCTGATTTGGTAATTATATTCTACTGTGAATCATGCTTCTTTCTATTTATCTCTTCTCTTTTTGCCCAAGTCACCGCTTTATAATTCATATTTGTAGTGCATTATAATAAATGTTAAAATTACAGAAAATTATAAAGTCTGTGCTATATATACCAGAGGTCATAAACCCATTTTAGTTTCAAATAATTAAAAGATCAGGAAAGTTTTGAGTAAATGGCATTTATTTCAGAATCAGCTAATCAAAGAGATTTTGATTGCAGAAAACATATGAGAAATAAAATCATTTACATGTCTATCACCAGCTGGAAAGCATATTTGAACTCTTGGACTGCTCACCCCTTTTCTAGCAATTTTCTTAAATGATTTTTATTCTTCACATTTTTCTTTAATTTTATACTGTGGAAAGGATTATATTTATCTGAAAATAAAGGTTCTGCTCATATTTGTTATTACTGACCCCAAATTGTCAAAAATGTTAATTTTTCTGTTTTAAGTACACATCATATAAATATATGTTATGTAGCAAATTATTTGTCAGATAATTGTCTAGGTTTTGCTTAAATTATTTTGAACTATGTTTAAATTCCTGTCCAATTATGTAAGGAATAAAGAAGGGATTTTATGGTATTCCAAATAGCCTATTTTTGTATTCTCACTGGACAAACTTAGAAGCTATAAATTGGAGATAGGAGCAATTGACTAGTTGCCTAAAATTTATAGAAATGGTAACTTTAGGAAAAATACTAAAAACAACTGAGCTTACTGACAGCATCTTCGTTTTTATTCATTTATTTTAATCACAAGCTTGGTATAGTCAGTCTTTCTTGAAATATAATCTGTGATCAATAGAAATAATAAATATGTATAGAATATAGATAGACATGTGTATTTAGAGTTGGATGTGGGAGTCTATAGTGAATGAAATCAAAGGCTTATTGTTCACTTACTACGTTTCAGCTACTTTTTTCTTCTTTGGTCACTAAAACTCTGAAAAAATGGTATTTTTCAATTTGGGATTGAATATATTCTTGTGGGTAAGTTAAGGAAGAAATTTACAAGTCATAGATGAGCATTTTTTTTTTTTTTGGTGGTGCCACGGATCGAACTCAGGCCCTTGTGCTTGCAAGGCAAGCACTCTAATCACTGAGCTAAATCCCCAGCCTAGATGAGCATTTTAAAATTTTGTTTTTCCCTGTTGATATTAAAAGTGTATATTAGCTTATCCTACATTGTACTGATACATGTCTTCTGATATATTTTTGTTTACAATATGGTGTGAAAATTTAAATAATTATTACAGTAAAAAACATCTTGTAATTAATCCTCCTCAAAATACGCCCCCTCACTGTGAAACATCTAGCTGGTCATTTTTGCTACTTTCTGAAACAGTTTTGAAAGTTTCTTTCATGAGTGAGAGTCCCTTAGACGCAGCATTGTGGCTCCCTCAATGTCCTGAACTGATCCGAAACATTTATATTTTATGGTGATTTTCATTTTGCAGAAGAGCCAGATGGCATGGGGTGCCAGATCTGGTGAGTAATGTGGATGAGGACACACCCTGTTGTTTTTGTGAACCTGTCTTTCCATTAGATGGCACTTGGCAGCAACATTCACTCTATTTTTGATCATAACTTGTAAAGACACAAAAGAGGACTTCTAGAACTGCTTCCAAAAGTGGCACAAACAATGGAATAAGTGTGTCCAAGTGAGGGGGATTATTTTGAGGGGAATTAATGGCAATGTGTCTTTTATTGTCATAAATTTTTATCTAAACATGCACTGTATATGATCATATTTGTATATGTTTAGTGAAGAATTTGATTCAACTGTAAGAGTGCCCAAAACAAGTGATTAGGGATTACAGGGGGTTGTGGGGGTGGGACTGAGGTCCTTGGTGTGGTCTTATGCAAGTTGACATGACCTTGGGCAGCGGAATCATCTGTCTGTAGCTGTGTTTCTTTCTTCATATAGTGGGTCTTCATAAAGACCTGCTTCATAGCTTGTAGGGAGTGAAATGTTTGCAAAGTGCTTCATCCTGTACTTCACCCACAGCAAGGTCTTAATAAGAGTGAGCTGTCACTAAAGCAAGGGGTGTGGATACAAAGACTGAAACATATTAAAATAGTGAGGATGCAATTATAGAACATTTTCCAACAAGTATTTATTGAAAAACTTTTTGAATAGGGTCAGAGAAATTTTCGGGCCAAGGGATCCAATTGTGAACTGAAGTCTCCACCCTTTTAGACCTTCGATTTAGAGTGAAGAGAAGGACAAATGAATAAATGAAACTAAGCTATGAGTGAGAGAGAGATAACCTATGAATTAGAGCAATGAAGCACATGACACAGTAAAGAATGATGGGATTGGGGATGGTGACTATTATGTATAGGATTGTCAGGCAAACACTGTGTATAGTAGAGGCACGTAGATAGAGATCTGAATGTACGAGTGTTCCTTACAGGCATTTTAAAGAGTGGGAAGGCCTGAGGCAGGAGCCTTCTAGATGTATTTGGAAGAGGAAGGAAGGTACTGTGCTTGACAGATTACTTCCTTTTGAGAAGGGGAGCAAACAATGATGCGGGGCAAGACCAGATCAGACTAGCAATAAAACAACATTCCATCTCTCACAGTGTACACTAGGAAACGAGGATGCTAATGACATTTTCAATTAATTTGTGAGTGACTTTGCAGTTGACTTTACTTCCATTGGGTTTCTTGCAAATCACTCATCTAATGCTGAGTTTTAATCCCCAAAACATTTGTTCCTGGCAGGGCAGATTAAATAATCAGAGGTCTGCATTAAAAAATCATCTCTTTTTCAGTTAGGCAGAGGGCTAAATAAAAATAAATTTATGAGCTTCTACTAGCCTATGTCAAGAAGCTCTTGAGAATAGGAATTCATTAATTGCTAGGTAAATGTGGCACAATCATGATAGACACATTTTTAAGTTTAATGCCTAGAATCAAAAAGTAGACTTTGCAAAGCTTTTCCTTAGCTTTGTATTCTTCTTACAGGTTGCTTAAGGATATAATTAAAGAATCGAATGAGTAGAAATGTTATAAAGTAGTGCTGGGTGTTAGCCTGTGTCTCTCGATTTCCTTCTCATACCCACTCTGTGTGATTTGATTGTTTTCTAAAAGCACATTAACCTCTGTAAATCACAATTTGTCTTAATTTCAAAGACTATTGTCTTAGAGTGTTACAAAGAATAACAAATTAAAGCAATTTGTCATCTCCTTCCCCCAAAGTGCGCTCACATACCTCCCAATGAATTTAGGAATGAAGATCCCTTTGTGTTTCTAGGGACTTTTGAGCTTTGTTGCAACCCATAATGGTTGCCATTAGTTTTGTACGGGTCATTCAGAAGACTTCTGTGTTATTTGAGTCTCTCACACGAGAACATAGACTCATCCTCCTTCTGTTTTGAAGTAGTATGGAGGATCTCAGGGCAACGTTGCAAATTATTGCCATTTGTATGTGATAATTAGGGTGATTTGCATCATTCTCTCATTAAAAAAATAAAGTAACCAAGTATCCAGATTAATAGAATTCCCTGGTTGTGTTGGGGAATAACGACTCTGTCCATCCATCTTGCATTCCGTCTCTGTCTCGTACTCTCTCTTGACCTGACCAATAGCTCTGATGCTCCAGCCTTACTGTGTGAGATGGTCACAAGCTACCGCCTCTGGGCTGTACACCCCTCTGCTGTCGCCTGCTCTGTGAACCTGGGATGGGGACTTTCTGCCCGCAAAGGGCAGGCACTAGTGGAGCTGGAAGGCTGTAAAGGGGAAGGAACTTGCGCCTCTCTGTTTGATACCTAAATTCCTCCGCACTCATTTTCCCCCAAATAGTCAAGTGGGTGTGACACTTTACTCTGAAGGGGTTTTGGAAATATAATTAAGTTCCCCAATCGGCTGGCCTTAAGAAAGGTGGCTTATCCTTGGTAGACCTGGTCTGATCAAGTGAGATTTTCAAAAGGATCATGATCCTTCTTGGTAAGAAAAATTAGAAGCTGACGTGATTTTTAATGCAAGGGGTATTCCTTAGTGATCATATTAGACTTGAAAGGGACCACTTGGCAAAGAATAGAGGCAGCCCAAAGAAGCTAAGACTGTTCCCAAGTTGATGACAACAAAGTGACAGTCCATCCTATGACTACAAAAAAGTCAATCCTGCCAATAACCTGTGAATTTGAAAGACAGCTCTGGCCAATACCTCACTTTAAAATTCCTGAAGCAGACACTCTGATTTACAGAACTTGTGTGTGTGTGTGTGTGTGTGTGTGTGTGTGTGTGTGTGTGTATGTGCGTGTGTGATAGTGGGATTAAGGATTGAGCCTAAGGCCTTTACATGAGCTACATCCCTCTCCTTTTTAATTTTTTATTTTGAGACAGGGTCTAGGTAAGTTGCTAAATTGCTCAAGCTGGGTTTCAACTTCGATCCTCCTGCCCCAGCCTCCCAGAGTGCTGGGATTATGTGTGTGCACCACCACACTGGACTAGAATTTTAAGTAAGCAGTGACTACTGCTGTAACCTGTGAAGTCTGCGGTGACCTGCTACACAGCAATAGAAAGTGAACACACTAGCCTCCATGTGTTCCTTCTGGAGTCCGGCACTTGTTGGTTGATCCGTCCTCCGCGGGGGTCCGCAGCACAAGTTTGAGACCGGCAGTAGCCACGCAGTGCCCCCTGGTGCCGGGAAGGGTTAGTGCTGCCTTCTGGGCCAGCGGCAGCTCCCGTCTCTCAGCTCAGGAACCATTCTTTTGTTTTCTTGAAGAATGAATAATAGGTGTTTGAGCTGAGAAGGATTATCAACTCTTCTTTGTTTTTCCTATAGAATTCCAGAAATCTAACAGCCCTTCTTGAGTCTATCCCATCTTTATTCCTTCACTCCAAGTGGAAAATGGTTTTACTATTACAGTATTCTCCCAAACCTTGCAGGCTGTCCCATGTGTGCCACTGGTAACTGTATCATTAGAAAAGAGTTCCACGCATGATCTCTCCTGGATAATCCCGTTCTAGCCCTCGCTCCTGCCTGGTTGGATAACTGGATGTAGTCAAGCTATCTGGATCTAATCAATTGGGGCCACACACGTACTATCGCAATCAGTATGTCCCCCACATCTGTGGCCCTATTTCCAGAACATGCTATAGCATGTTTTGCAATCTGAATAGGCTGAAAAAATCCCAAATAATCAAATGCTGCTTCCCTTTAGCATAAGTTTCTCCCTCAATTTATCTTCTTTCTTTCACATTTTATTATAAGCAGCAAGGAAAAACCAGGCTGTGCATTTGACACTGCTTGGAAATCTTCTCCTATAAATTTCATAAAGTGAAAACCAGTTTTGCTTTTCATTCAACAGCATGATTTATCGAAGCTTTCTGCCACTGTATAACAAGGACCACCTTTCCTCCGGTTTCTAACAATATGTTCTTCGTGTCCTCCTGAGAGCTCATCAGAAACACCTTTAGTGCCCATATTTCTTGCAACACTCTCTTCATATATATATGTTCTCACTGACATCATAAAAGCTTTCTTCTTATACGCCTCACTTTTTTTCTGAGTTCTCACTACAATCACATTTATCTATCTATCTATCTATCTATCTATCTATCTATCTATCTATCTATCTATCTATTGAGTACCGGGGATCGAACTCGGGGCCTTATGCTTGCTAGGCAAGCGCTCTACCACTTCAACTAAACCCCCAGCCCCTACGATTATCTTTAATGTGCATGTTTCAGTGTGAGCATTCTAAGAAATGTAGGCATTTCTAATTATACACCTAAAGTTTTTCTAGCCTTTATCCATTACCATATTCCAAAGCCACTTTCACACTTTTAGGTACTTATTGCAGCAACTTCTTCCTTCCTGTTACCAAAATCTGTATTAGTTTTCTGAAGCCGTTAAAATAAATTACTACAAACTGAGGGGCTTAAATTCCAGGCCATGTTCCATCCAAAGGCTCAAGGGGAGAATCCTTCCTCACCGCTTCCACTTCTGGACGTCCGGACTTTCTTTAACTTGTAGCAGCGTAATTTCTATCTCCCTGTCCATCTTCACCTGTGCTTCTTTTCTACATGTCTGTCTCCTCTTTTCTTCTTGTATAATGACACCGATGACCGTAAGGTTTATCCTCAATTCATCACAACCTAATCGTGGCATCTTTGACTTAATTATACATGCAAAGATCCTATTTCTATCACATTCACAGACCCCAAAGGTTAGAACTTGGACATAATCTTTGGAGAAGAAAATTCAGCCTACTAAGGACCCCTGAGAAAACCCGATCAAACATGGCGGGGTAAGCTTCTCGGGTTGTTCACACCTTACACGTGTTGCCACATACTGTTTCGGGGAGGATCGAGTCATCCGTGTGACTCCACTGAGATAGAATCTCTGCAAACTTGTGCCCGGTTTTGCTGGCATTTTGCCTTATGTATCTGTTTCATCTGCAGACTTTAGGCTGTATTGTTTCACTTTAATATACCATAACCATGAGTTTCTCAGAGGAGAAGAGCTTTTCCGTGTCTCATGAGTCCTTCCAGCAAATCGTTGAGTGTGAAAGTGATCTGGGGACACCTGATACTTGTTCCCCAGAGGTCTGAATTGTAGTTCCTCGGATCCCTTCTTTAACTTCTTAATTTTTCTAATCTTCAGTTCTTTTTTCCTCCTAGCCCTGGGGCCAATATATGCTTTATGCTCTTGTTATAGTGTTCCATTTTGACATTTGCAGCTCTTTATTATGATTTAAGAATCCTTTACTTCTCTCTGTTTAAAAAGAAAACCCAAGGGGGGAAAATAACTGGTGGGTTCTGACGGATGCATCACTATCTTTATTCTCTTATTCACTCCTCGTCTGTACGCTCTTCCTTAGGCAATGCTGTTCTGTGTGGTGATGACACTTAAGTCTACATTTCCAGCTCAGGCCACTCCCTTGTTCTGTGTATGACATCCACTTGGACTGGACCCCTCCACTTGCTGGTTTTATGATAACTGGCATTCAGTTTATTGTCTCAACTGCAAATCATGTTCTTCCCTCTACTACATATAATTAGTTTTTCCATTATTTTGACGTCCTAGTTGCTCTTGTGTTGGTATTAATTTCTTCCTTTCCCTCTGGTATGAAAGACAGTTTGTTGAGTAGAAAGAAAAAGAGTTGGAATGAGACAGACATGGGTCCAATGTCACTCTCCAATTTTGTGACTGCTGAGACTCCAGGCAAAGTACCATGTGATCACTCATTCTCGGATGCTTATCGCAAACTAATAATACTTGTACTCATCCCAAATTATTTTGAATCAATAAAAGTGAATAGGTATCAATTGCCTAGACTTCCAGAGCAGTGTGTATTGGGTGCATATTAGACGCTCAAATATTAATTTTGTTCTTCTCTTTTTTGCTGCTGGTCTCTTTTGCCTGGATTATTATAATTATCTCCTAGCTGCTTTCATCCTTCTCTTATTGATTATGTGTCCACACTCCTTCCAAAGATACCATCTTATGATGTGCTTTTGCCTAAATTACTCCAATTGCTTCCGATACCTTACGAAATAAGATCCAGTCATATTAGCCTGACAACCCGCATTTTTCCTGACCCAGAACCCGACTATGCAGTTCAGCATCATTTGTTCTCCTCCGCATAGCTGTGCTGCACTTATGTCACAGTCTTGTGATGCTGTTTGCGCTGCTTCAAATGCTGTCCGTATGCTGCCTGTTCCAGCTCCCTCCCACCGCACCTCCTACCCTTCACTTAGAAAATCCTACTTATCATTTCAGACTCAGCTCAAGCTGTTTTTGATGATGGAGTTTTGGGAATGTGAATTTGATCCTTAAATACAATCCCCATCATCCTCCCCCTTGAAGTTTTCTATCAGAAAGTGAAGGAGCCTTACAAACAAGGAATAATAATCTCATATGGAAATAGGACTATTTTACCTTAGAGGAAAGTACCTGCTATTATTATTCCTTTGCCTATCATCTCTGGTGAGCTGGGATGCATTTATGGTTTAAAACCAGAGTAAGAGGGGCTTCTTACTTCATTTATGGAACCTGGAATATCCGAAGGGTCAGAATAGATGCACGGATTAGAGTGACTACATTCCTGGTTACCTCAGAAGAGGAGGAGGCGAAAGGAAGGCTCCAGAAGAATGGAAGCGCGATTATTCAGCTCAGGAACTGCCCCACTAGAAAGCAGTTTCCAGCATCTACTCTCAGATTTTACTAGTGAGGCTAACAAGGTCTGCTTTGGAAGGTTCCTGAGACCTGACTAGAGAGAGAAGCTCGGACTGAAATTTTCCTCCTTACATATGGGCAAAGAGGAAAATATGAACAGGAAAATATTCTTGTACAAAAATACTGCATTATTACCTCTCTTGAAAGAAAATATATTTCATCGTGTAGTTGCCTGAAAGACACTTCTGCAGTGTTCCTACCTGCGTCTGCTTTCCTCAGTGCGCCCCCAGCCCTGATCTTGTACCTGTCTGCTCTGTGGCTGTTTTCAGTTCTACATCCCCACTAAGCTGAGAGCGCATGAAATGGTTATGATTTTAGTAAGGATGAGTATTTCCCCATTTTTCTGATTTTTATGATTCAGTTCTATTGAATTAAGTACTCAAGAAATATTTGTTGAATTCATAAACTGGTTGTGAAGTTTCAGTAGGACCGTGTGAAATTGCTAACACCTCTCTGTGTACCATTTTTTATTTCTTCTTGGCAAGAGTAAAACAAACATTAAGACCTACCACTTCCAGCTCATTTAGGGGCCGAGTTGAAACAGCTCACATGTTCTTATTATGTATGTAATAGGAACTTGGAACATTCACTCTGACAATGCCTGAGAATGAAGCTACCCTTACCAAGAAGGCCTAATGTGTTGGAAATTGGATAATTCATATTCCATAATGAAAACATCTTGTAGTCCAACTTTATTATAGTCAATTTAGAAAAGGTTAAAAGATCAAGATTTTTGCATTCAGAAATCTTTCATATTCTAGGAGGAGATTCTTAGTAATTTAGAGAGAGAGATGTTTTATCACAACTCTTGAGTCTAGGAAGATGTTAGTACTTCTTTTTTGCAAATTACAGTTGAAAGGTATGTAGCTAAGACTTGCTTTGAAGGAATACACTCTTCTGAACCCAAGAATATGGCAAAATTGACTGATTTTTTCCTAAGAGGGAAGGTATTCAGTTTTTCAAAGCAAGCATACCAATGGAGCTGGACCCAGCAGGAAGCCTTGTAGCTGAGGAAATATTCATGTACGGCTGGGAATAGTGCAAGGGAATTTAGATGAAAATTACCTTGTGCTTCCCACTGAATTGTATCCCCTAGCTGAAGCCTTGACCTCCACTATGACTGTATTTGGAGGAGAAGATACATCTTTAAAGGAGAAAATAGGGCTAAATGACAGTGAGGTCCTGTACTGATTGGTGGCCTTAGAAGAGGCTATTTCTCTCTCTCTCTCTCTCTCTCTCTCCCTTCCTCCTTGACTTCCTTCTTTTCTCTCTCCCTTCATGCACATATTAAGAAAGGGTCATGTCCACACATGGTGAGGTGAATGTCTACAAGCCAGAAAGTGAGCCCTCCTCAGACCCTGAATTGTGAGAAAATAAATTCTAATTCCAGAACTGTGAGAAGATAAATTACTTTTGCTGAAGCGATCCAGTCTAGATATTTGTTATGGCAGCCTGAGCTGACTAAAGAGGCCTGACAGAATGACTGAGCATACATCTGGGAAGACACCTGAGAAGCTGGAGTAAAAAGTAGTAAGTAATGCTCTCTAGAAAACAATAAAATTTCTGGGTTCAATGTCAAGAACAGGGTACTTTGACTTTGGAGTAAGAGCTGTTTTCTTCAACCCATTTCTTAATTATATACATTTTTCTTTTCCATTCTTTACCTATTTAAATCCTACAGCTCGCTCTAATAATCTACTTCCTTCCCATGGTCTGTGTGGCTGAGTTACTCATCATCCCTCCTCATAGTCATCATAATGTGCTGTTCAGCCCCTAAATGACTGGTTATTCGTGTGCATCCTGTGGATCGTATTTATGATACGCATTCTTAGCCACAATAACTGGATGAGATCATCCAGTATAAGGGTTTTATTCTTTATTTCTGATACTTATAATTGGTAATTTATTAGATCTTAATTTTCATTTTTGATTAATTCCTCATGTATATTTCTGAATGTTCTCCAATCCTTTGCGTATTGAAAATAGTATAGAGTAAAAAGCTAATCTTCCTAAATAATCTAATAATGATTACAAAAATAACAAACATTTTCAAAAACAGTTTGTATGTACTGGGTGTCATTTTCAGTGCATCATAAAAGTCCTTAACTTATAGGATATTATAAATTATGCATGAGGATACTAAACATGGAGACCTAAGTAACTCCCCAGTCTAATGGCTGATCTAGTGGTTCAATCTGGGTAACTCAACTTGAAAAGATTCTCCCTCAGCCCTCTACTGCTCTATTAGTTTCCTATTACTATGCTGATGAATTATCACAAACCCAGTCATTTAAAACAACACAGATCTATTATTATCTTATACTTTGGAGTTCAGGAGTCTGAAACAGGGTTCAGTGTCTAAAATCAAGACAATGGCAGGACTGAGTTTCTTCCTGGCAGCTCTAAAAGTAAGTCTGTTCTCCTGCCTTGTCTGTCTCCTATTGGCTGCCCACATTCCGTGGCTCATGGCCCTGACGTCACCTCAAGCAGCGGGATTATCTTTCTCAAGGGCACTGTCCCTCTCGTTACCTTCCTCTTCCATATTTAGGAGTTTTATAAATTACATTGGGTCCACCCAGATAATCTTGTTTTGAGTTCATCCTTCACCATATAATCTAATATGTTCATAGGTTCCTGGAATTAGAACCTAATTAGCATGAGCGAGTGGGCATATTCTACTTATCATAACTGTTAAACTTAAAAATACTTTTGGAGCACTTATGATGTACCAGGTACCATGCTGGGCACGAACAAGAATCAGACACAATTATTTATACTACATGATGCTTATCGAGTGTTTTAAGCGATAATACTGAGTCACTGTCAGAGATGATGATGTTTTTCTGACAGTGTCGGTCAACTCCCTTGAGAAACATACTGCTCATTATATTCAATCATATTTAGTTTCTTGATTATGCCCAAAACCAGTTCTTTGAGAGCTGGGAACTTCATGGGAATCAAACACATGCTTCATGGCGCTTCCTGTATTATGTAAACTAATGAGTTAAAGAAAGATTGAAAATAAATCCATGATTTCAGTGCATTGTTACATATTTTAGCATTTCATTTCATCTTATATTGTTTATGGTTCTGAGTGCCAGGAATGAGGTAAAGCAAATAATATTTTACTTGAAGATAATAAGATGACCATGGAAAATTGTATCTCACAGAAAATGTAATTCTATTACAAAGCTGTGCATATTCATGCATCAAAAGAAAGACATTTAGAGCAATATATGAATCATCCACGTCCCAAAATACACTTCTGACTTAGTTAATCACAACTGTGAGAAGGAGTTAGTTTAGAATATAGAGACAATCTATTTCTATTGCTTTTATAACTACCAGGTAAACAGTTATTTGGCTTTGAAGATTTTTTTGTAGTTCTTTTGTCTTTCCATTAGATTATATGCCCTTTAAGCATCTAAGAATGGTATTTCTACATATCCTTCAAATTTCCTAGCAGAGCATTGTGCTGATAAGAAGTACATGGTGACTGTTTATTGAATGTTAACTGATATTAGAACTCCTCTCCCAAATCTACTCTCCCCAGTTTTGCCAATGTAGAAGATAAATTATGAAACTATAATCTCCCTGGACGGAAAGGTGGAAGAAAGATGGGTAGGTGGTAAGTAGTCAGACAAAGAATATGTCTTTACTCCTGGACCTTATAAAGACACACAACAGTATTTCAGAGGTAAACATCTACAGTGGTCGAACCAAGAACCAAGGCCAGAGGCTGATGCTAAACCCTGGAAATGAGCAGCAAGTGAAAGAGATGTAAGCATAAAGTATTAGGTCCAGAAATTAAGCTGGAAGATGGTCCTCATTGAACACATGCAACATAAGCAGTTGTTGGATTTCAGTTACTACCATTGTGTGCAGAAACAATGGTACATTTAATGATCCCGAGCCATAGATAACAAGAGCTCAGCATGAAATAATCAATATTGTTAGAAGTTAAAAATTAAAAGTTGAGGAAATAAGGCCACCTAGCTGGATGGCCTGAGAATATTCCTGTTACACATTTGCTCTTTTCTTGGCAGGACTAGCTAGGGCGAGCAGGACTGAATTCACGCTGATATTCATTCTCTGTCCTCCCAATATTTACTCATCTGCCCAAGTGCATCCCCCTCTTTCTGCAGGACAGCATCTCATATTTCTATAAGTATTCAGATATTTTGTGTCTTGTTAACCTCCTGTGACAGTTTGCTTATATATCATACTGAGAATTTTGTAATGTCCGAAGGTCTGCACTTCTTATTTGTATTTGTTTTCTTATGAGCTAGTCCTTTTCTTTTCTTTAATATGGTCAGCTATGATATGATGGAGGTGCTCTCTACTCCAGCTTTCCCTAAGTGTACAAATTCATAGTTGTCTCCAGCCTGTTCTTTCTTTACGAGCATGTGGCTGTCCTGTAAGGCTCCTAAGCAATTAAGTGTCATCAAATGAATAAATTTTGATCAGTGAAAAGTGAATATAAATGATGGTCACATATTCAACCTCATTTTTAAAAATAAATTTGCAGGTTGGGTAGACTGTCTTTCCCATCTGCACTGGACAATCCTAACTCGGTTCACGCTGATCTCTGTGGTGGAAAACACCATCCACTGAACAACTCAGAAGCCACTTTCTGGATATGGTAGAACTGTTGCACCAAGCATGGTCCACGTACAACACTGTGGGACACAGTGTACCCGCCCTCGGGACTGTTGCAACACAGAATAAATGTCTGTTGATTTAAATCAGTATATATTGAGCTTACACTTTATCCTAATAATATACTGAGTGAGAATTAAGTGGAAATCATTCCTCCTAACTGCAAAGCTCTTGCTTTCATTACAATTAGATGTCTTGAAAGAAATGGAAATGAAGTTTTAAGGAACCACTTGTTCATGGTTGGAATTAGAATCTGACCTCTTTGTGAATGTGTAAGAACCAGAGTGTCCGGAAATGGCAAGAGGATCTGTGAAAAGTATCTATGATAAAACTCCACGTGTATTTTGCAAAGGTTTAAGAGGCAAAGGGTAAGTTAGGTTCTCTTTTATAGGTTAGATTTTCATTTCAGAGAAGAGTGGGAACAACTTCCTCAGAATATGGTCTGGTAAAATGTTCCAAAGCAGGAGAAAAGAAGAAATCAATTCAAAACGTGCTTTAAAAATGTGTTTGGGTATTGGCTGTTCAACTGCGATTCAGAAGATACAATATTTCCTAGGGGTCATTGTCTTTGAAATTCTTTTTGTGGGGGGTAGATTATAATAAGAATGCAAAATAATACATAAGGTCATGGCTTCATGGGGTCTTATTTTCCATTTATTTGTACACAGTATAAAAATGGTCAAGCAGTCTAAGAAATTTTAGGGGATGAAAAGTCGAAATGATTTTAAACAAACTTAGTCGATTTTGCTTTCTTTTGTTATATGCCATTGGTGTTTGCACTTTTCCTGGATAGATTATATTTCTTGCGGACAGAGTATTAGGCATCACATCCGAAATATTTCTAAGAGTTGTAGTCTCTTCCTTCCATGAAAAAAATGCTCTAAACCTCACATTTCCCATAATCACTGGGTAATTATATTAAGTAAATGCCTAGAAATATCTAACACTCTAAATATTCACCAAAGACATCTTTGAGGAGAATTGGTTTGTTAGAATGGTTTTATAGAAAAATGCTAAAAGAAAGTTCTTAGTATACAGTTTTGCTTCCTGAAAAAAGTTCTTAATCGAGTTTGTTATGCAATTGCATGTTCAAAATGACAGCTTCACTCTGTTTTTAAAAATGTAGATTTCTTTCTGTGTGTAGGTGCTGTAAAGTATTCTGGGAGCTATTTTACTAAAAATAAGGCATCTGTGTCAATAATGAATACTCATTGCACAATCTAATATCATTTGCACCTGCAAAGGTTCAAGAAGGTAACTTTAGGTGAAATGAAAAACCATTTTATGTAATTGAATGATGTATCTTCCACAATCTTGTTTTTTAAGCAAGCTGGGTTCTTCTTAATGAGTTACTGCCCTCCAAATCACATCATACGTACCGTGATGGGATGCAGAAGTGGTACTAAATACGATACACAGGATTAATAACAGCAATATCTCCCTCAATCTACAAGTTCTCTATAGAACTTTCCTGGCTATGGATTATCTACCTGAAAGATTTTGACATTTGTACAGTAACACTGGACATCCAATGTCTCTCCTAATACCTGTTTTCCCAGACTCCATACAAATGAGCATGTCAAAACCTCCCAACTCTACTAGCTGGGGATTAGATTAGTTATGGTTTCCCCAGTCTTGTTAGATTTCTAATTCCCCTGAATGAAATAACTGCACTTTGGTCTTGGGTCATGGTGTTTATCTGCAGAGACCTAACACAAATCCTGCAATCTAATTGCAGGTTATTCTGTAAGTAAATCTAAGAGCAAAGAAAATTCAAAGGATGCTACTGAGAAAGATTTGTTTCCAGTTCGAAGAGCCAAGACCAAAGAACTATGCCCTTTCTATTTCTTTAAATGTGCTTTCAAAAACAAAAATGAAGATTATAAAAAAGAAAAAAAAACCCAGAGATTGGAATAGTTAGTGATGAATTTTTTAATATAGTTCAATTATTAAATATATTTTTATGCATTGCTTTCCATATGAAAAGCCTTGATGGAGATTTTCATGTGTGAATGTATCATAGCCTGTCAGTAAGATATTTAAAAAGATTCCTACACAGCTTTACTTTTCAGGAGCCAGGCACAAGGAAATGATAAAACAATACTTTAAAATTTCAGATGATTTAGATTGGCTCAGCCATGCACTAAATTTCTTTGGCCATCAACTACGAAAGAGTTTGGTATGCAGAATAGAGCGTGGAGACCCTTCAGTCTGGCACATATACTTTCAATGAGTCGTCACCAGAAGAAGAAAGCAGATATTTCAGGAAGGGGCTCATAGGTACTATAGCAACATGCCTGTGTGACTTCAAAGTGACTGTTTGAAAGGAGTCATTTCTGCCTTTAGAGGGAATCTCATTCTCTTGCCTTTACATATTATAATAGTATGGGATGATCATCACGCCAGAGTATGCATTACACAGTCTGTAAAAATACATATTGATTTATGGGACAGTTTTACAAAAATGGTGGTATGGCCTGAGACCCCTGGAAATGGCAATGATTCACGTCTAGGAAGTGGCTGACGGGAGGTGGGTATGTCATCTTACTTTGACAGGATTGGATGGTAGGCAACTACTCTGCCTGAGAAATGTTCTCTTCACTATTAGAGATGCATGTGTTGGCTGGGCTGGGATCACTGTGTTTTCCCAAAGGTTGCATGGCCTTGCTGGGTTCAGGCTCTGCCCACTACTTCAGGCAGGCCACAGCTGGCTCAGCACCAAGGTTGTCTGGGCCTTGCTCCTGGCGCCAGCTCCCCACTTCATGGCTTCAGAAAGTGGCCTTGCTGATAATAGTGATGGCACTGATTGCAAGACTAAGAGCTTTTCTCTACTGAGGGCTGTGCTAGCTCAGATGAACTTATTTGTCTTCTGTAGAGCAGGAGAATAAACCTTAGAAATATTACATGAGCTGCGCGTCAGCATAGAGAGAAACAAGCGGCCAAGTGTCCACGGTTTCTGCTCTTGCCTTTCTCTCCTGTTTCAGTCAGGACCTTGTTCCAGCCTCAAGATAATCTGCCTGCTCAGGGTGGGGTGGGTAGGGGCTTTCTTTTTGAGTTAGTCTCCTGGAGTTGCCATAGCAAATTAGCCAAAAATTGGGCTTAAAACAACAGATATATATTCTCTCACAGTCATGAGAGACACGTGGGCCTACATATCACGGTGCTGGTTAGATTGATCCCTTCTGGAGTCTTTAAGGGGGAAATGACCTCCTTCCTCTCTCTCAGCTTCTATAGATTGCTGGCGATTATGAACGTCTCTTAACTTGCTTCTGGGCCACTCTGACTTTGGCCTCCATCCCCACTGACCTTTCTCCCGCTGTGTTTCTTTGTGTGTACACATGGAAACAAGTCATTGAACTAAGGTACACTCTAATTCAATATGATGTATCTTAATTCGATTACTGAAAGGACCCTATTTCCAAATTAGGTCAAATTCATAGATACGGGGATGGGAGATTAGAACGACAATGATTTTTTTTTTTTGAGGGACACAATTCAATCACAACACTTTTATTTCCTATTGCTCTTCAAATGACTCACCAGTAATTTTTTTTTTCCCAGAAACTCGGCTATAGGAAATAAGTATCTGTCGGCAAACTCTGTCTGGTAATATGAATGTATCTTCAAGGAAGGGCGTGTGTAAGCAGCCGGCTTCTTTCTCACAATGGAAAGCAGAGCCCAGCACAAATCAATGTCTCAAAGGTTTATGCTGCTCCTGTGAAGGGGGGTATTTTGAGTGATTGTTTTGCACTGCCTTTAGAAGGGCTCAAGAAATGGAGCCTCCCCCTCCAATCATACAACACAGCCAGGGCAGGCACTGACATCAGAGGTTTCTTCCTCTGCTTGTTGACAGACCACGTTACTCGTGAGCATGTCATCTTTCTTTGGAAAATGGGTTTCGCACTAACTCCCCGTCTAGAAACGCCCTTGCTTATGATAAATGGGGGGGGGCAGAATTCTTGGAATCAAGGGTCCGGATCAACCCAGAGCAGAGAGGACTGGAGGACTGTAAGTGGCAAGGTTGGAGAAAGCAATCTGGAAAAAAAATACGGATATTAGGACTATAATTTTTTAAAAAGAGTAGAGAAATGTCACTTCTAATTACTACTAATGCAGTAAAACACAGTCGCCGATTAGGGAATCCAAGCAGAAAAGAGTCTTTTGGGTCCAGATGGTGAGAGGTGAGGCCATTATGTGTATTGAAACGCCATTTGCATTTTTGAAAACACTGACACCATATTCCGACATCCAGGGGGAACCTGTGTGGATTTCTGCTTGCTCTAATTGCTGCAGTACCTGATATGGACTCACAGCCTCGCCATCTGCACCGCATTTCTGACGCTTGCCACACACCGTTTGCCAGTCCGCAGTGCTGTGCTCTTTCTGTGACCCCATCTTTCCCACTGCATCATTCAGCTCCAATGTGTCCGGCCACGAAGGCTTTCCAAATCATTCACTGAGTGACCCAGGGCAGAGTTACCTACCACTCACCAGGGAATGAGTCATCATATCATGAAGGCCGCAGAGAAAAAGAGACATTTGTCAACAGATTCTGTGTGTTGTAGAAGATGAGTTCAAATGTAGGACACTGTGTAGATTTACTGGTGCGTGGTGAGTGAATTTTTGACAAGAAATGTCAAGCATCTTCAGAATCTGAAGCAGTAAGGAAAGGAAAAGCTAAATGTTTGTTGTCAAATAGCCCCTGTGGGATCACGACTTAATAATCAAAGCTGTTCCCTCTGCCAGTAGTACTCTCTGAGAAATGCACGAGGGGAGAGGGCTCTTAAGACTTTGAAGCATATTCAGGGTTTGCCCTTTTACCTCACAGCATGGCTTAGAAATAAACTGCGAGGTAGGCAAAATTTATTTCCAGCATTCTTACCTTTCTTGGCTCGACTCATTGAAATTCATCTTCTCTTCGCTCTCCTACCCCTCAAGCTTTAATCAAATGAATCCTCCAAAAAATGATTGCAGAAAAAGTTGACAAATACAGATAAACAAATGAAAGGAAATCATCTGTGATATTAATACTGTCATAGCAATTAGATACCACTGCAAAGATACTAGAACGGCTAAAATCCCAAATGTGAAAATATCAGATGCTGGTGAAGATACAGAGTGATAGGATTTCACATTCATTTTGGTAGGAATGAAAAATTGTACAGCTACTATGGAAAACTCTTATGAGCCCTAACATAATCTTATCATATGATACTGCAAACAGTCTCTTAGATTTATACCCAAAGAAGTTGAAAATTTAGGCTCACACAACAACCTGCACATATATGTGTAGTGTGGCTTTAATTATTGATTACCAAATCGAGAGGGGACCAGAGCATCACTTAAAAGGTGAAAAGATGAAGAAAAAAACTGTTTACAAGGTCTGTCCATTATCCAAGCAATGCAATATTGTACAGTGATGAAAAGGAATGACCTATTAAGCTATGAAAATACATAGAGTAGCCTCACATATGTGTTGCAAATGAAAGAAGTCGCTCTGAAATGTCTACTTACTGTATGATTCTGGCTCTATGACATTCTGGGAAAGAGATGCAAAGTCAACTCGGCTGCAGATGAGACCTAGCTCATGACCTGAGATGGACCCAGCTGAACTCAGTAAAGTTCAGTCAAGACCAGACAGACTTCAGCTGACCCCCAGATGCTTGTACAAGAAAAGCATTGTTATGGTAAATCATCTAGGGATTGTTTGTTATGCAATGTTATTGTAATAAAAACAATCAAGTATAAAAACTGTACTATAATATGCATTCTAAGGTTCTAAGACTCCTTTAATCATGAGTTTTAGATTTATAGAAACATTGCGCCTATAGTATAGAGAGTTCTCAAACAACCCCTACTATACGCATAGTTCCTATTACTACTATTTGGCATTCGTGTAGTGTAATTATTGTAATTAATAGATGAATACTGATGATTATTTTTTAATCTCAGTTTTATCAAAATGATTTTATTAAGCTGATTTCTTTTTTTTTAGTTTTATTTTAATGGTACATTTTAGATGTATGTAGTGATAAAATTCATCATAGGGGATTTGTACCCGTACATGATACATCTTACTGCTTCTTTTTTTCCCATTCCCCTCCCCTCCTTGCATTCTCTCCTCCCTCCTTGTTTACAAAAGTTTGTTTCTATTTTTTCCTTCTATTCCTTATTTCTCTTGTCCCTTTATTCCTTCCTCCCTCCCTTGTTCCCCTTCCCATTTGAACACTTTCGTCCCTTTCCCAATATAATACATTTTAGTCTTTATTTACACTTTATTTACGCTTTCTCACACCAGAGAAATAATGTGGTATTTAAACGTGTGTGTCTGATTTATTCCACTTAAGAGTATATTTTCAAGATGTGTCCATTTACCTCGAAATACCTCAAGCTTATTATTCTTTATGGCAGAGTAGTACTCCACTGGAATACTGACAATTATTAACTAAAATCATTGTTTACATTAAGGTTTGTACTTTATGTTGTTCTGAGTGAGGGAAACGGGCTAAAAGGTATAATGTCCTGTATTCACCATTGTATTTTTATACAAAGTATTTTCATTGCCTTAAAAATCCCCTGTGTTTCACTTATTCATCTCTCCTCTTCCCCAGCTCCAGGCAACCACTTATCTTTTTAGCATTTATATATTTTAACTCTTCTAAAAAGCAAATTCTCTTACTTGAAACAAACTCTATTCTGACTTCCTTCTACCATGAATGATTGTTTTCATTTGCTCACACTCTTTCCTCCTCTCTTCATTTATTTCTTCTTCATTCTCGTTGAATCACCACTCAATATAGAGATGATTACAATGTGGTAAATATCATTAACAACTAAACAATATTGTGTATTGTGATTACTCTTTGTTTCTTGTACAGCTATTCATTTTGGGGTTTTTTTGCTTTAGTTTTAATTACTCTCTAACAAGAACTGAAAAACACCTCTAATTATAATCAAACAAGACCGAGGTCTGTAAATTCATATTTTTTGAATCTATAATTCTTTGGAGACCTCTGTTCCTTTGCTTCAATCTGGAGTGATTTCTTTCTAGACATTTTGCTCCATTTGTCACCCCTTCCCCCGATCGTCCCTTCGTCATCAAACTCAGGGTACCTTTGCCTCACTCATTTCTTGGAGCTTCTATTTCCTGAATCCCAAATCTTTGTCTTTGTAAGGCCTCTGCCCTGCATTCACTTGGACAAACTGGAGTTCCATTTCCTAGAGTGCCCATCTGTATAAGATTCTGGGTTAGCCCTGGCTGTGGCAGAGAGTTTTCTCAGGGTTTGGAGGATGGAAGCAAAGCAAGAGCGATAAACCTTACACTTGAAGAGCTGGTGCGGGGTGCCAGGCACAGTGGAGCATCTTCATATGGTGGCAGATGCTGGCTCACCCCCATGGCATGGAGCAGCACCTGGGGCCACACATGCCTTAGTTTCTCCAGGATTCTTCCTTCAGTTTCTCCGAGTTCTGGGTCAGAGTCTGTGTAGCCGCACAGCACAGTATGCCAGCTTCTGCATGTCACCCAGTGCCCTAAGCTTGTAGGTGCCAGGCTATAGATGCAGGTTCTTTCCAGGCTCTGATTTGTCATCCGTGGCTCTGGCTGTCCTTGAGGCTCCCAGCTTATCTGCACTGGCTCTAGTTTGCTCTTGTTTACAACCAGATTTTCTCCCCGACTTTTTGTCTGATTAGTTTATAGTGACTTCAGGCTTGACATCAGAAAATTAGACATGGGGACATTAGTTTCTAAAATGTTATCTAATACTTGAGTCTTCTTTTTGTATCTCACAGAGCATTTCTGATCATATCCTGAATGATACACTAATTTTTGTGGAGTGCTCAAGTGATTTAGAGAGACATGATGCATAGCACATACATTTTTAAAGATTTTTGCCTGTCCACACACACACATGCCATCGTCTTCATTTGAAAGGATAGCTAGGTAGTCATAGAATATTCGGTTAGAAATATTTTCTTTTTTGCAGGATTTAAAGATGCTACCATACTAATTCCAGTTTGCAGTGTTGCTATTGAGAATCTGATATTATTCTAATTCTTTACATGTGACACTCTTTCGTCTCCTGAAGTTTTTAGGATGTGCATCCTGCCTCAGAAGTTTATCACTGAAATAGTGTAATTGGATGTGCTTGTTTTTCATTCACTGAAATAGATGTTTAGTGATGTTTTGCAACCTAGAAACTTATCAATTCTGTCCATCAATTCTGCAAAGAGAAGAAAACTCTTATTTTGTTACTAGCCTCTTTTTCTTTTGTTGAATCTGCACCTCTTAATGGGAAATTCCAACTTCTGAGTTAATTCTGTAATTCTTTTTTTTTGTGCTGGGGATTGAACTTGGGGCCTTGTGCTTGGTAGGCAAGTGCTTTAACTACTGAGCTAAATCCCCAGCCTGGTGAAATTATTAAACATGTAAGAGTATTAACATATAACCGGGAGTTAAAATAGTTAAAAACTATTGCATTTAAATGTATATGATGACTTGGAAGAAATGATATTAGAATTCAGCAATGCATTTAGATGCCAAAATATAGTCATTTATTCACAGATAAACTCTTAGAACACGACCAATTTTTATTCGGAACAAACTCACATGTAGTGTTAGAAGTACCATGCATGTGCTCCAGCCAATCCACTTAACCCCACCGTAAACATTCTATGGCTATAACACCTCACTAGAGACTATACAGCAGCATTAGATTTTGGAGAAATAGTACGAGACTATCACAGGTGCGTAAGGCATGAAATAGGCTTTGGTAGGTTTGTCCAAAACTGTATTCACAGGTGTAGGCAAGGACTTTCTGAAGAGAACTCCAATGGCACAAGAAATAATATCAATAACTAACAAATGGAATTCTATCAAATTAAAAAGCTTCTGGACAGCGAAGGAAACAACCAACAGAGTGAAAAAGCAACCTACGAAATGGGAAAAAATTTTGCCAGCTAGTCCTCAGAGGACTAATATCTAGAGTATATAAAGAATTAAAAAAATTAGACACCCCAAAATAAAAGGCCCAATCAAAAAATGGGCAACCAAAATGAATAGACACTTCTCAGAAGTACAAATGACCGATAAACGCATGAAAAAATGTTTAACATCTCTAGAAATCAGGAAAATTAGAAAAAAATGCAAATGAAAGTGATACAGATTCCATCTTCAAAAAGAATGACTACCATCAAGAAATCAAATAATACCAAATTCTGGGAAAAAAAGATACTCTCTACATTGTTCATGAGAATATATACTAGTACAACCATTATAGAAATCAGTTTGGAGATTCCTCAAAAAACTGAAAGTAGAAATTCTATTCGACCCAGCCATTCCCCTTCTGGGTATCTTCCTGAAAGATTTAAAGACATCATATTAGAGTGATGCGTGCATACCCATGTTAATACCACCACAGCTTACAGTAGCTACATCATGGAAGTGGCCCATATGTCCATAAGTGAATGAATAGATAAAGAAAATGTGGTATTTATATACAACAGAGTAGTACTCCACCAAAAAAAGGATAAACTTGAGTCATTTGTAGGAAAATGGATATACCATAATGTTAAGTGAAATAAATCAGACACAGAAGTTTAATGTTGCATGGTTTCTCTTAAATGAGAAATCCAACATATAAATAAATTAAAGAGCAAAATAAAAGTTAAGAGGAAACAAGGGAAGGTTACCAAGAAATGGAGGAAAAGGGTGTGAGGCAAAGGAAAGGGGATCAAAAAAAGAACTGAGATATGTTACATACATGTACCAACTCCCCACAGTGAATGTAATCATGCACTGTAAGCATGTACCAATAAAAATAAAAAAGTAAAAAGTAAATATAAACATCTAAAAGCATGAAGGAGGCATTGAGATTGATTGAGTTACATTGTATAGTAGGACATGTTGTTCCATACGTCAGTATCTCCTACAGAGCCCCCTCCCACAGTCCCAATAGTACTCAAAAGAAGTGCAGCTCCCGTGGTCTCTGTGTCTGTGAGTCAGAAGAGAGCCACAGATGGATGGGTGTCTCAGTCAACTGGGACTATCATTACAAAATATCCTAGACTGAGTGGCTTAAACAACGGACATGTATATCTCACAGTTCTGGCATCTGGAAGAACTGTGATGTAGGTATCCTTGTGGTCAGGCCCGGGTGAGAGCACTCTTCCTTGCTTTGAGATGGCTGCTGGAAGAATGAGCAAGCTCACAGCTGACTCTCTGTGTAAGGGCACTAAGCTCACAATAGGGGGCCCATCTTCCTGCATCATTGAAACCTAATCATCTCACCTCCCGGACTCCGTCTCCAGCATGTATGGTTGCCACAACACATGAATTTGGAATGCAGCAGGGGACACATTTCAGCCCATAGATTTGAGAGTCCAAGTTTACTTAATTCCTTTGGGTTCAGTACAGAATCTCATCTCTCCCTTCCAGCTGCTCATTTCATTCACTTCTGTAGAGGGGAACTCACATTGTTCTCCTGTAATGGAGGAGCAGGATGCTGGGGAAGAGAAGAAAGGTAGCAATCTAAAGTGTTTATTTGGAAGGAGTTAGTGCTGGGGATCGAACTGAGGGCCTTACATTATACCACTCTACCACTGAGCTAAATCCCCAACTCCCTCATTTTATTTATTTATTTAAAAAAAAAATTTAAATTTTAATGGTACATTTTAGATGTACATAGTGATAACATTCATCGCAGGGGATTTGTACCTATACATGACATATCTTGTTGCTTCTTTTTTTCCAGTTCCCCTCCCCTCACCCCCTCCTCCCTCCCTATTTACAAAAGCTTTGTTTCCATTTTTTCCTTCCATTTCTTATTTCTCTTGTCTCTCTGTTCTGTTCCCCCTCCCTTGTTCCCTTTCCCATTGGAACATTTTCTTCCCTTTCCCAATATAATACATTTTAGTCTTTACTTACACTTTCAGTTTCTCACACTAGAGAAGCTATCGGTATTTAAACATGTGTGTCCGATTTATTTCACTTAAGAGTATGGTCTCAAGATGCATCCATTTACCTAGGAATATTTCAAGCTTATCATTCTTTATGGCAGAGTAATACTCCATTGTGTAAAAAAAAAACACATTTTCTTTATCCATTCTGCTCTTGATGGGCATTTGGGCTGTTTCCAAGATTTAGCTATTACAAACATTGCTGATATAAACATGGGTGTGCATATATTGCTGTGGTATGATGCTTTTAATTCTTTTGGGAAGATACCAAGAAGGGGAATAGCTGGGTCAAATGGAATCTCTAGTCCTGTTCCCTGAGGAATCTCCACACTGATTTCCATAGTGGTTGCAGCAGTCTACACTCCCACCAACAGTGGAGAAGGGTTCCTTTTTCTCCACACTCCTCCAGCATTTGTTATTGCCTGATTTGTTGATAATAGCCATTCTTTCTGGAGTGAGGTGGAATTTCAGTGTTGTTTTAATTTGCATCTCTCAAATGACCAGAGATGTTGAACATTTTTTCATATGTCATATGCTGAAGGTTAAAACTAGACCCATATCTTTCCCCATGCACTAAGCTAAAATCAAAGTGGATCAAAGATCTAAATATTAAAACAGAAACACTAAATCTGTTGGAAGATAGAATAGGTTGAACTCTTGAAGACATACGTGTAGGCAAAGACTTTATGAACAAATCTCCAGTTGCCCAGGAAATATCACGAAGAATCAACAACTGGGACCTGATCTTGTTAAAAAGCTTTTGCACAGCAAAAGAAACCACCAACAGCATGAAGAGACAATCCACAGAGTGGGAAAAAATTTTTGCCAGCTATTCCTCTGACAAAGGACTAACATCTCGAATATATAAAGAACTCAAAAAAATCAGACCCCCAAATTTAAAGACCCAATCCAAAAGTGGGCAGCAGAAATGAATAGACACTTCTCAGATGAAGAAGTAGAAACAGCAGATAGACATATGAAAAAAACGTTCAACCTCATTTTAATATTTTTAAAAAATGTACTGTCTTCTGAATACACCTAGTAAAATCAAGAGGCCTGTAGGTAGGAATCTTTGTATTCTGTTTTGAGGATGTATGGTTTCTCCAATTTTGACCCTCCTCCATTATGCTATTATGTTTACTATTACTTTTAAATTCCACTAGCCAATAATCATCTAACCATTTCTAATTTTTCCATGAAGTAAGTACACTAGACATCAAGAACTCTTGGGCTTTCTCCTTTCCCTGAACTTTAAATAAATTATGAAACATTTATTTTGCAGCAAAATTAGTTGCCAGGAAAGATCAAAGAACCTATCTTCCATTTCTCGGATAAAGGCTGATCATCCCAGCAGTATTTGTATAATGACTCACTCATTATTGATCAAGGGTCTAAAAAGTCTGAGGATTTTGCATTTTGAGAATTTAGGAGTAATTTATGGTAACAAGCAATAATGGGAAGATAGCTATTCTGCATGTTTGGTTGCTAAAAGCAGCTGTCAAACCCAGACACCAGGAGATATAAATGCGATGAATATTGTCATAACGCCCAGTATTTCCTGAAGTAAAATAACTCAGTTGCATAGTGTTGTGTATCCTAATGGTCCTTTGGCTTATTTTCTCTTGGCTCCTTACTGAAGAGTAATTTTGGTTATAAATTATGGATGCAAAAATTATAAAGTCTCATGTATTCAAGACCATGCTTTGTATCTGTTATGAGTGCTGAAGATAGATGCATTTTATGTTCTCAGATTCATTTCTTTTAGTTTGTTAAGCATTTCACAGAATGATAAGAATGCTACCCACCTGTCAACAATTAAAATGTTAAAAGCTGACATCGTTGGATGAGTTCCACTTAACAGAAGAAGTTTGCTGAGTTTCTAGCATTGCTTCTGTCTTTCGTGAGCAGGAACGACATTATGGTTCTAAAGAGAAATACAATCATGTTACTTTGGTTTTAATTCCAAGAATTCTGTTGAATTCAATAAAGTGTTTACTAAGCAAAGACATAACCTGTTGTGATAGAAAGCGCTTGTCTGCAGAACTGTACCCGAGGGTGAAAATAAAGGTATTGAACAATTAGAAGTCACACGTTGTACAATAGGAAAGGACAATGGTTGGAACACTGACCTGCCCTACTGTAGCCAGTACTACCTATTAATTTCTAAATGGTGGAAAATTCTACTGGGCACTTAGGGAAGCCCAAGAACACACAGGGGACTCATGGCAGCAGCTAGAGAAATATTTCAATATTAAAAAAAAAATTCGGCATTTTAACAACTGCCTTTATTGCATTGGTCCCTTGAAGTTGAATATCAGCCTGAATCATATTAAGTTTGAATTTCTCCCAGGGCAGTTCCTTATAATGTGACCTGAGCACAGTCGCCTAACCTCTGAGTTCAGTTTCTTCCTCTGTTGTAACGGGCTGCTGTGGCTGGGCTGTGGTCCCCATGTGCCCTTTTGAAATGGGTGTTCAGATTTTCTAGGTGCGTCTAGGTGCATTGGATTTTCTAGGGCAGACAAAGACTCTCTAAACCTGTGTCCTCTGGGAAGACTGTGTAGGAGATGCTATAAACCATGCAACTGCCAAACAGAGGAAGGGGTGGCTGCCAGGGGCTTGTGTGATGCCACCTCTGTAGCTGTTGATTTCTGTGCTGTGATCTGTATGGGAAAGATGGATGATTTACTTTTTTTTCCAACGAACTCAATTCTGAATTCAATTAAAATTTCCCACTAGTGCATCTGAAGGCAAGAAGCTAAATCCTGCTTGGAATTCTAGCTTTAAGAACATCAGAAATCCGCAGCTTCCTACCCTCCATGGGCGAAGAGGGCAAACTGAAGGGCTTCAATGAAAAACCTGGTGCAAATTATGTCACATGACTTGATCTCTGGCCTTAAAAGCAAAGGCCATATCTAACACAGTCATCCTAAATGTCACTTCTACATTAAAGATTCTGTGATAGATTGCAAGGCATCTGAATATGGATTTGCATAATAAGGTTGACCAAAGCTTTTTTAAGTACTGGAAAAACACTACTAACATTTTACTACTGGCAATTTAGAGACTTAAAGGACTTCGACAGATGAAAAATACATAAAGGGCAGGACTAAAGGAAAACCTGTCCCAAAGCACAAAGACCCAAGTCTTTAAATCCAAAAAGTATATTTTTCAAATTATATCCAAATACTTGAATTTATTTTTAAAACATTTTAATTTACCTACCACTTCAATAGTAGGTCAGTTTAGTATTAACTTTTGTTAGTGAGGAAACTTGGATTTTTTCTGCATTTATTTATTTTGATATAATTTAGTGGGCTGTGTATCTTTGGAAAGCTAATGAGCACGATGGTTCTTTTTTGTGTGTGTGTGTGCTGGGAATCGAACTTGGGGCCTTGTGCTTGCAAGGCAAGCACTCTAATCAGTGAGCTAAATCCCTGGCCTGATGGTAAAGTTCATATGTCAACCCGACTGGGCTCCAAGTCCTTGGATACTGGTTAAACATTCTTCTCTGTATGTCTGTGAGGGTCTCTGTGAATGAGGTTAATATTTGGACTAATAGAGTAGAGCAGGTTGCCACCGCAGTATGAGTAGGTCTCATCTATTCTTTTGAAGTTGTGAAAGGAATACTAAGACTGAATAAGGGAGCATTTATCCTCTCCTTGCCTGACTCTCTTTGAGCTTGTATAATTGTGTCCTTCTGCCTCTGAACTTGGACACAGACTAGAATGTCTACCCCTGCCTCTGCTGCTTCTAAGGTCTTCAGACTCAGGCTGGACTTCTACCATCATTTGTCTCGGGTCTTTCGTCTGCTGGCTGCACATTCTGAAACCTCTCAGCCTCCACAATTATGTGGGTGAATTTCATATAACAAATCTCTTTATATTTAGGTAGCATATTTAAAATATATTAGGAGATATGTATATAAATTATATATTTATATTCTACAAATACATTATACATATTTATGATATGTGTATGTTCTATTATGTCTGTTGCATGTATTTATACATGTATGTATCTTTTCTTGGTTCTGTTTCACTGGAGAATTCTGACCAATACAATCAGCTGTAAGAGGAGCATTGAATGAATATGTATTTTTAAAAATACATATTTTAACCACTATTTTTTAACCACTGAATTCATATCCACATACATAAATGGTTATAAAATTTCTAAAAAGGAAATTTAAATCATTTTTCCTTAATTTACACAGGATTATATACACTATGTAAAATTGAGCCACATTCACTATAGACATATGAATTGTCAAGGATTTTATGCTAAATAAAATTCATTTTTTATTGACTTAATAACAGCCATAAGCAGTGGGAGCCATATGTCAGATGAACTGTTTTGCAATATTAATTACAGTTAATAATGCATTCAATTTACAGACTATCCATTACATTGATGATATGAAATTGTCATTTCACATTTAATACATATGTTCTATCTAAAAATTTAACTTTTAAAGTAAAGCATCAGAAAATCCAGTACATCTGAGGAAGATCACTGAAGAAAGAAGAGAAAATATTATTTCTGTTATCTACAAATATTATTCTTTTATAGACAGAAATAATTTGGGATTATTTGTCACAAACCCACATCATGGAGCTTTGACATGCTCTCAAAGGTAATACTATGAATTTGAAAATGCCCAGAGAATTATAAGGGCGATGTTAATCAGTTACAATTTCTAAATTCAGGATATATCTCAGAGGCAAATGGGCATAAGTGTTACCTGGGTTTTGGAGGTGGAATGCAGGAACGTATTGTTGAAAGGAGAGATAATTAGTCCGAATCATTTTACCGGTTTTATATGTATGTGGAAAAAAATCATGAGAAAAAAATCACTGAAAGAAAAAAGAAAAGTAGTTCTTAAGATCTTCTATTTATTTCTCTCCTTTTATTTCTGTTTTATTAGTGGCTTACTTTGTGTTTTCCTCACCCATCATTCTAAGCAAGGCACAGATGGTTAAAAACAACTCCGGACTGGCCACAGTTATGGCCAAACACGTTCCTCAAATTCTTTTTAAATTAGCCTGCTAGACATCATTTTAAGACACTTTATTGAATGGCTTTATTTGTAAAAGTGAGATAAATTATAAACCAATTTAGCAGCCATATATAATTTATGAAATAATGTAAGAAATGCGAAGAAGATTTATAGGCATGAAATTAGAGAAATGAAGAGAAAACAATTGTCCTTGCACACTAGGAGTATTGGAATGATAAGGTCGATAACGTAAATAATGCTGGTTTCATTCGCTGTGAATTAAGTCCCCATATGTGTTTCTAAACTACAAATTATCAGAATGAATCCAGAAACGGAGTGATAACTGATTCCCAGTCAATTAAAACAGAAGGAAAAATCTCATTTTAGACACAACGAAAGAGGTTTCTTCCTCTTGTCAGCAGCATTCACACCAAAAGCGTATTTTGTTGTTGTTGTTGTTGTTGTCATCGTCGTCGTCGTCGTCATGGTTAATTCTACTGGGCTGACAATGGTGACAATGGAATCCATTTTCTTTGTTAAACCTGATTGGTGGTTTAATTATTTTTATACAATCCTCTTCCTGTTTTGATGCTCATAAAAGCCCAGTTTTCTTCAGATTGCTTATGATTGTTTCTTAATATGTGTTAGTACTGCTGTGCTCTCATACTGCCCTTTCTTGATGAATATTTGTTTTATCCTAATCTCCATCAAAATGCCAAATTACTGCAGTAAATCTACAACTGAGTTTTTCGCTAGCCTGGGAAGAGTAGGGAGAGTTTTTAAGTGTCTGATTTAAAAGCTGTGATTAGAGTCAAGAAAGCACATTAGCAAAGCATTGTCATGCTTTGTATGAAGTTGGGAAGGGTTTCAAGGAAACATCCTACTATAAATAAGCTTCATTTTTTTCCCTCCTCATCTCAGATAGGCCCATTGAAACCATGGACCTAAGCAAAAGCATGTTTTCCCAACCTTTTAAATCTCTATGCAATATTAGTATTTCTGTTGCTATTAAATGCACAGGAAAAAGCCTGCCTGGTACTTCTAACTATGTTTGATTTGAACTTAAATGTGGTTGTTGAATCCCATCTTTCTTAAATTTCTACATAGTTAACATTCTGAACTTGAAGAGGTATGAAGCATGGTTGATGAGAGCCTGAGCCAAGTCAGTGCGTTTATATTTTTCCACGTACTCCTCTTACAAAGCACTAAAAGCAGCATGTCACACAGGACTCATAGTAAAAATGAGACGAAAGTGGAAATCCAATCATGTTTTCTGAGTTTTTTTCCTTTACAAATGAGAATTTTTAAATCATAAAAAAGCAAGTAACTTCCAACATGGAGCTATCTTTTTGCACAATGCTTCTGGAATTTACTTTGAATATTGTTGTTCCTTTATGCAAACAAGAACTGTCATGAGCCCATGAACTCTAATCTACTGAGTTCCCACACATCACATTACCTTTGATAGGGGTCAATGTATAGTGGAAGGTCCCAGCTGTGGAGAAAGATGTCAGGAAGTGGGAATTAGGACCCAACATTTCAGTGGAACTCATCACATACACATTTAGCTTATAGAAATTGCTTGTGTGAAGTTAAAGGATGTGGAATATCCTCTTTCATCTCCAATGTTTGCTTTCATTGCTCTACTAAAAGAAAGATTACAAAAGAGAAACAAAAGGCTACTTAAGGCATCTTTCAAAGACAATGTGAAACAATTTTGACAATGTGATTTTTGTTTCACATGCTCCTCTTGAACATAAATTCCTTATATATTTGTCTATAAAAAGTGTTTGGAGATCCAGAAAAAGAGAATTTCTTTGAGGGCTGGAGAATATTGCTTTAGAAAAACTAGAGAGACGAAGAACTCTTTGTAGATATTCTTGGAACTAAAAAAACTACTTAATCATCTTTTCAGTAATTACCTACTGAAACCCAAAAATGTGGCATGGGCCCTGGCTGGGAACATAGAGAATATCATAAATTTCTTGCCTTGGGGAAAGGTTAGCAGTATGCACAGATGTGTAGCTAGATAATTGCAATACAAAATCATAAAGGCTACAACAGAGGTGTTGACAAAATACAGAGGGGTTGTCACGGGGTAATGGCTGCTGTTGTTTGTGGTCCAGACAGCCCCAGATTAATGTTTGCTTTGAGTTCATTCAGTCAGTACATAAGGAAACTACAGACATTTGTGACAATAAAAACACCTTTCATTTTCATAGCAAATCAGAGTTTTCAAGATATTTTCAATATGTCACTGTATGTGCTACACAGACCCAGTTAACACAGACACTGTGCATATTTCACAGGTGAAGAATCTGTCTGTGAGCGAAAAATGAGCCCCTCAAATGACTCAGGAAGATAAGTGTCCACAAGGAGATCCAACAACTTCATGGTACACTGTACACTGCTGCCTTCATAGTGTATAATCCTGCAAGTTGAGTTCACGATACTCTGATTTTTAATAATTTAGCAAAGCCCCACCAATATGCATACAAAATCATAAAGGCTACAACAGAGGTCTCGCAATACAAAGATTCTCTCCTCTACCAAACTTTATGCATTGACCTCTGAGGCTTCTTTTCAACCAATCCCGCTCCTTGAATCTTTTAGTTTTCTGAGTCCAGTTGTAGCAAATGCCTTGCTAACTCAATTTAGATGGACTCTCACCATCCTTAGTATCTGATCAAATTCTTCATTCCCTGCCCTCTGTGTTTGTTCATGCTGAGCTGTCTTCTAAAAAAATGCTATTAGGTTGATTGAATAATTTAGTAATTTTCCATCTACTGACGCCCCCACTCTGCTTATTATAGACAGCTAAGTTAGGTAGAAATATTATAGGCAGTCAGACAGGGCTGGGCTCTCAAAGAGAGTCACTGCAGAAGATGAGAGTGTACTACAACAGCGGCTGGAGGTGTATCCGTTGAAGGCCTCCAGTTAAGGATGGACTGACCGGAGCCTCGCACCTTCCTGAGAGATAACCAATGAGCTGAAAATTATACTCATCTGATCCAATAAGTCCAGACAGACATTAGTCACCCAGGTGGGCGACCAGGACCTCCAGATCCACCTCACCCTGGATGTCTTTGTTCTTTCCATGTCCACTTGCTACATGACCTGTTTCCCCACTGGATCAATATTACCTAAGTGACTGCACTTGTAATATTATTAGCTGATCATAGTTCTGACCCATGTTGTACCCACTTTGTGATTTTGCACACCTACCTCATTATTTTGCTCTGTAAAACTTCATCTGAAAAGTGGAGTTTGTTGGCAGCCCGTTCAGGTCCCTCCTGTCTCTCAGTAGCTATCTCTCTCAATAAATTTTTCCTACTCTCAACCTCCAGTTTTTCTTAGAATTCATTCTTGGGGAACATGAACTTTGCATATCTGACATCTAGCATGTTGAGAGTTATATTTTTCCCCTAGATCATGCTCATTGCAGTAAATTTTCATGTCTTTGCTGTGTTAAGAGTTGAGCCAGATCTCTCTTGCAGTAGTTTTGACATCTATTGCAATAGTCCCAAATAAAGTCTTCCTTACAATTTTAACAAGTGATGGAATTATTTTTTTCTTTAACAGTCATATCTAAAATTGAAATTGTACTTAACAACTAGCTGAGACTAGGATAATACAGTAATTGTTATCCTCCCACAAAAAGATTAATACATGTTAAGCATCTTGAAAGTAAAAACGTTGTTTTCTTCACCTTTATATACCCACTATACTTAATATAGTGCGTTTATATTAATGTTTAGTACAGATTTGCTAGATCTGTTGCCATAAGTGATGGGGTCCCAGATGGGTTCCTAGGTTCTTGCGTGCAGTGAGCAAAGAATTGGACATGGGGTGCAATGATAAAGAAACAGCAGCAGGGTCTAATTAGGAGACAGCATGATCAGAGTGAGCGAGCTCCTGCAGACAAAAGGAAAATGGCACGCGCACTGAAGACACTGGGTTTAGGGAATTAAAATGCCGGGGCAGGTCCAGGACACCTCCCAGTGAGTCTTCCAGAGCTGGATTGACAACCTGGTTGACAGCATGCTGAGTTAAGTCAGCCGTACCTATTGCGAATGGCCTTTCCCACAATTCCCTCTGCTGTAACTGGGTGTATGAGGTGCAGTCCATATGCGGAAATGTCGGTGAGCTCCAGCTGAAGAAAGGCGACCGTAGGTAATGCAGGTGGATTTGGAGTGCAAGAGTCCTGGTTTGGGATTTTGGAATTTTGCAGGCAGCCTCAGGTGTCTGTTTTGCTTATCTCTGCTCTGGGGAGCCAGCCTTGCCCGGATTCAGGTAGGTGGAAGGTGCAGCTGAGTAGCTGATGCAGGAGAGTGGCCTACAGCCCCAACTGCATGCTCTGTATCAAGTCTGCATGGTTATGCTTCACAGGCGAATTAATTAATTACCTTTCATTATAATTCATTTTATTACTAAGAACTCATTTTCTTTTCATAATTAATATAGGTCTTGAACCAATGGTCTTAGTTAATGATGTAATATTAATCACAGTAAACCCCTAAATATAGTCTTGATGTTAAATACTTTCCTTTTTGCAGTCTTGTTTCTTAGTTGTGATTATGTACTCGTGGCAAAAAAAAAAAAAAAAAAATCTCAGACCTGAGTTCATTTGAACAAACCGAATAGAAAAGTCAATTCACAATTTTCAAAATTACTTTTCAATTTTATGTGTACTAACAGCTGAAAAGAGTTCTTTACCTCTCATAGTGGGATTTTAGACTTATCTAATTTCTGTGGGGGGCTCTGTGAAAAACTAGATCTAGGATCTGCCCTGAAGGAACTTATAATCTAAATGTGGCAAGAAAGTAAATAAAAATGAAAGATACTTAGAGGCAAAATCAATTCATACTTTCTTATTTTTAAAGGCTCCAGGGAGAGCAGCAGAAATTTTCATCGCATACTGCACTCATAACGTCTGGTGAAAAAAAAATCAATTTTTAAAATATATTGCCAGCTTAATGGATTCTGCGATGTGTGTACTAAAAAGTGAACTGAAGAGGTAAATAACAAGGAAGTCACAAACTTAGAGATTTTCATTTGAGACTTCCGAAAGGAAAAGAGACAGATGTAAGCATTGCTTTGGTACATTTTTGAGAACCAGTAAATGTGCAAGTAGGGTTCCCCTGGTAACCTGTGTGTAGAGTATGTGAGTTAGCACAGCAGGTCCTCCTGTTTTTACATTGCAATCAAGGACCTGATTGTTTCGTTAACGTGATTATTTTGTGTTTCTCCTCTTCTTTTTCCTTCCCTTGTGCTTACTTTACATCAAGGCCTAAAATCTGGTAGTTGTTCTTAATGTGTTAGAAATGAAAATTCTTGGCGGCGAAGTAAGAAGAACTGAGGCAAAATTTAGAGGAAATTTTAAAGATTTAAATTCTAGAAAATGAAATGTATTTGGGAAATCAAATTTTCAAAGGAAGCCCAAAGAGGAATTTCTGAATACAACAAGGACATTATCTAAATCTTAGTATCTTAAAATGTGGTGTAAATTATGGGAAGTCTAACTACTGGCATGCAAACTGTGCTACAAGTGAGAAGAATCTGTCTAGTACAAAATTTAAAAAAGCAATCACTGTACTTTTTGCTATCAGCAATTTTGAATGAGTGAGCTGATGGACACTTCCTGTAAGTGGACAGAAGGTGAAAGAGTACTCATCAGCATCTTCTTAGCTTCACTTCTCTCCCTTTGGACTTTTATGTCAGTCCTGTTTGTGACCCTTCTTAGCATGCTCAGATGCCAGGACTTCTTAATCTCCTGTCATTTCCAATTTAGTTAAACTCTATCACTCCTGTTTTGTTTTGATTTGTTTTGCTTTGCTTTGCTTTGTTTCAACAATCCTCTTGATCTTGTTCTGTTAAGCACCACTGGAGAAATTTAGAGGAGCTTGCCAATTGACTTCTGTGCAATTAGGCCCTCCATGCTGCTCTGCTGTCTTTGTATTCATCGTTAGCCAATTTCCTAAAGCATTGTCTTCGGCAGTTGGTCTAATTCTTTCTCAGTTTCCTTCACCCTCCAACCACACTATTGTCTTCTTCAATTTAAGTAAGCAAAGACTTTCTTCTTCCTTGACTCATGAAGAATTTCCTATATCGTCTCTTCTTTATTTAAAAATTCTCCATAAACTTTGAGTAGATGGTTCCAATAGGGATAAAATGACATATTCAAATTAGGATCATTCAAGAAGGAGATGTTTATTAAAAGGATTCTTTACAAGTGTAGAGTCTGTGTAGTAGCCCAGGGTAAGAAACCTCCATGCCCAAACTGACAAATGGGTGGACCAGTTACCAGGCGTTGAAAGGTCAGGATCCTGTAGCGTTGCCCACCTTGAGTGGAAGAGTGAGCTTTATTTGAAAACTGAAGCCAGCCCAAGGCAATCTCGAGAGGAAAGCAATGGAGCCAGGCTTTACTTTTGTCCCTTCCTCTGATCTCCTGCCTGTTCCTCTCTAATACTTGTAGATGAGGCGCATGTATTAGCTTGTCCTCACCGAAAGCAGGATGAAGCACGAGTTTGTAGGACAAATGAAAGATCTCTAGCATAGACTTCAACAGAAATAAACAAAATAAAAGATAGTAAAAACAGGAAGGTAGATCTTTTGCAAAAGAGAGGAGGAGCAAGAGATAGTGGGAAGAGAGGGGGTGAGAAGAAGGGGTGAAAAAAAGTATTAAGATGTATGATGTGTAGGTACCAACTTCCCACAATGAATGTAATCATCATATACTGCAAATACATAATGATAAAAATTAAAATTAAGCTATCAAACTCATTAAAAATTCTATAATAAAATGTGATAGTTCATAAAATGATTTGTTATGTTATAAAGATAAAATGTATTATAAAAATATAATTTTAGATTTCATCCAACATAAGGAATTGGTCCTGTTCCCAACTTTTACAAAAGTTCTTAGCCTAGAAGCAAAGATGTGTATATCCATAAGTATTTAAGCCACATGTGTAAGACATATAAATAAACATGTATAAAATAGCTTTCAAGTTAAAGAAAAGTGCTTTAAAATAGCTACATTTGAAATATTTTAACAGTTGAGGAAGAGGAGAAATTATCTACTGGGTCGGAGAAAACAGAGAAAATTTCCATGTGACTGGGACATATAATAGTGAAGAGAAGTTTCAAGCATGGAGCTAGAGTTAGCCGGAAAGATACGCTGGCCGGAGAGAGCAGAATGGGCTAAGGTAGTGAGATGTAAAAGTGTGGCGCATCTACAGAGCTATAAAATAGACAAAAATATGGAGAGTTTGGGAGAGTGCAGAGAGTTTTGGTTGCAGTTTTGAACTCACACTTATGAAAGCTAAAATTCCTGCACTTACTATGTGGCAGGATCATTCTAGACACTGAGTATTTATTAATGCTACTCATGCAACAGACGCATGATGTAGATAATGTCATCCTCATTTTCCAGATGAGGAGACTGACTCTTGGGAAAATGTTAAATAATTTCACTAAAGGCACAAAAGCAAAAGGTGTCTTTTTTTTTTTTTGACGATTCAATGGCACAATAAAGTATGTTCAAGGCAAACACAACGCCCAACATGTAGCAGCAGTATAGTAGATTTTGGTGATGTTAGTGAATGTGCTGGCGAGCTTAATGTGTCAACTTGACTGAGCTAAGGGAGCCTCAGATAGCTGGTAAAATATTATTTTCCTCTCTTTCTCTCTCTCTCCTGTGTACATGTGTGTGTATGGATTTTTTTCAACAGATAAGTATGTGAATCAGCAGAATGGGTAAAAATCACCCAGACCAACAAGAGTAAGCATCAGCTGATCTGCTGAGGAGCTGAATAGAACAAAAAGACAACAGAAGGTTGAGTTCGCTCTCTCTATTAAATATGGGACTTTCATTTTTTCCTGCCCTTAGACACAGACGTTCTTGATTCTTGCGTCTGCAAGGCTCAGTCACGAATTTACATCTTTGGACCCCAATCTCTGACTTCGTCTAAATGACAGCGTTAATGTTCCTGCTTTTCAGCTTGTATAATATAAGAATTCTATAATAACATAAACCGATAATCCATAATCACATACACCAATTCCTGTAATAAGTCAATCTCTATTAGTATCTCATTGCCATCTTTATGTCATTTCTCTATCCGTATGACAGTTTCCTATTGGTTCTGTTTCTCTCGTGAACCCTGACAATGATAGTGAATATTAGCTGGTTGAAATTATCTTGACTTTGGACCTGCAGTAAAATTAAAGCACCAGTATTGCTGAATGAATTAGAGGTGGCAGAACAGTACTGACAGACATAGAAAGGACATGAATGGGGACAGTGATGAATAGGTAAAATCACGTGGATTTAGGAAGTATTTGATAAGGTTGATATAACTTGGAAAGTGATAGATAAGATGATGGAGCAACTAAGAAAGCAGAGGATGAAGGAAGGAAAGTCTCCAATAAATTGTATTTCATCCCTCTATTCCTTTTACTTAGAGAGAGCTTTCTCATCTTCCTAATCATCTAGATTGGCCTGTCCCCTCGCCACTGTCCGAGTTCCCACATGCTAAACTAGGATGACCATGAATTTTTTTTAATTTAGTTATCTGAGACATCTCGTAATTAGTTTCAATTCAAGCTGCCATTGTCATAGCTTATTTAGATTATCATCATAATAATCATAATAATCTAAATGTTTTCTTTATATCCTGTTTCTTCTCTATAAATTTATCCTTTCTTTTTTTAGATTAAAAAATTATAATCACTTTCTTTTCCACCAAAATGTTTCAATGGGTCTCAGATAGCTAAAGAAATGATCAATACTGGTGAATATGTGGCAACTATAGTTCTAATTATTGTCTCCATAAGAAGAGCATTAAAATACAGGCAGAAGTTTTTAATAAGAAATTTCCCAGTCCAATGTGTCATCCCGGAAAAGCATTTCTTAATTCCTCTGTACAGACTAAATTGTTCTTTTGTACATCTATGCAACTTCATTCAATCACACCTTTAAAAGTTATTATGCTGCATTTTAATACATCAATTTCTTATATTGCTGTGTTTCCCAACTCAGATTACAAGTTCTTGAGAGCAGTTGCTGTTTTCATTTTTGTTACACGAGAAGACACCTAGCAGTATTTAGCAATTTAAAAGTGCCAATCCCCAGCACCGAAAAAAAAAAAAAAGTGGAGAGTAATTGCTTTTCTGAGCAAAGAGTGGAGACTCCTTAGTATTGATCTTGCTAAGTTTCAATCCGCCTTTCTGATCCAGCTTACATATGTACTCTGGGAAATGTGTCCTTTGTTTTGATTTTTTCTTCCATTTTCTTTCTTTGTCCCATGCACAAGTGATTTTTCCTTCTTTTGTGACACCTATACACCATAACACATTTATATCACATTATGTAACCCACTCAAGTTATTTATAAGCCCATCATACATACTATAACTCAGTGGAGACTCAAACTTATTTGTACACTTCTATAACAGCTAATAATTAGTGAGTAAATGAATACATGAAATAATGAAATTGTCTTAGATTTTATATATCACCCAAAAAGATCTCTCCAATGATGTTCTTAGATTACCAATAATCTTCTTTCCATTCATCCTTCTATCCATCCATCCATCCTTTTATCTGTTTTTTTCTTGTTTCTGAAGCATGAAGTGTACTTGAGATTCTATTAGGAACCTCAGGAGTCACTACTAGCCTGAAAGCCATATGCAGACACTAAGCCCAGAAGAGAGGTCACTCAACAGATTAACTGGGAGACAAACTTCCCACCTCATTGAGCTGTCACATTTTACACAATTGAAAACAATTCACTAGCATATTGAAGTTAGCAGTTATGTAAATTTGTAAAAAGATTACCAATTGAATTATGAATGCAGGAACAATGTAAGTTAGTAACATATTTGGCACTTATGATAATGTTGCGAAATTTAGAGAACTCATCACTCGCTGGCTAGTGGGAAATAGCCAGCCAGAAAAATAAAATACTGTTGCTGAGGAGTCTCTGTTTTCATTTACTTTAATAATGACATCATTTTATGTCAAATATATAATGTCCCTGTTGACATAATTTTAGACAACCAGAAGAATCCTGTCTTGGTTTCAGAGTGTATCTTGTCCTCCAAGATCATGGATATTTCAAAGACTGAAAAAGTTCAAGTGTGAATATCTTCTTACTGTAATAAAATAGTACTAGTTTCTGTGTATCTCCTTTTCATCCTTATGAAGTGGAAACATTACAAATCTTACCCGAATTTCCCTTTTTGTCTAAACCAGAGTCTCTAAAAAATGCAGCTACCATCAGCTCCTCTCCAAGGGAGTTTCCTGCAATAGTCAAGAAAATATTGATTGTCGATTCCCACTACCATGAAATAATGGAACTGTCCATACTTTCCTACTGAAGCTAGGAACTACCTCCTCTTTGTTAAATTGTTACACCAACGGTAACACACTTGATAAGCTATATTCCTAGATTCTTTTTATGCTATTGAAATGGTGCTTTTAATATTACCACTTAAAAGTATTTGTTGAGAGAGTATATAATGCACTTGATTTTTGTCAGTTAACTTTGTATTTAGAACACCTGCTAAAGTCCTTTTTTAAAAAGTATATTTTAGTGGTACACTTTAGATGGACATAATGATAGCATTCATCACAGGGAATTTGTACTTGTACATAATATATCTTGTCTTATAATTTTTTTCTTTTTTTTTTTTTTTGTGCTGTGGATCGAACTCAGGGCCTTCTGCTTGCAAGGCAAGCACTCTAACCACTGAGCTAAATCTCCAGCCCATTGTCTTATAATTTAACTCTACATTCATTTGCTGTTTTGGTAGATAATATCAACTCTGAATAAGGATAACTTTGGTCCCTTATTTCCACTTATTTTACTTTTCATTTGCTTTTGCTGCTTTATTGTGCTGATTAAGACTTTTAGCACAATATTCAATAGATGTTGTAAATGAGGACAACTGTATTTTGAAAGGAATACTTCAATTAGCTTTTATCTGGGGGGAGGTAGAGGAGAGTGGAATGCCATTGATCAGGTTGAATAATTTCCTTTTAGTCCCAATTTTCCAATAATTTTTTTTCTTTGAAATATGAAGATGTTGAAATTTTATCAGGTATTCAGATCACTTTGTTGTTGCTAATTTCATTAATGTGATGAATTCTTTTAATTTATTTTCCATTGTTAAACACCTTTGCATTCCTAGGGTGAAACAAACATTTTTGTATTACCCTTTTTATATATTACTGGAGTCAGTGCTGTAATACTGTACTTGGTACTTCTCTAATATTATCCTTGCCGTCTTTTGGCATGAAAATGTAATAGACTTACAAGATTATTCATTTTCCTCTCTCTCTGCTTTAAAGTGGAATTATTTCCTTCTTGAGTATTGGAAGGACATTGCCAATAAAACAAATATTTATTTTGAGGAAGAGCAGTTTAATGGCTATAAGAAATCAGATGTTCTAATATTTTAGTTTCAGCATGTAATATTTTATTAGGTATTTCCTATAATGTATTTTTTTCTAATATTATTCTTTTTCACTCATACTATTTGTTTGAGCCTCCTGCTTTTTTTGATTTCTCTTATCTAATGTTAATTTTATTACCCCTTTTTGGCGTTATTGCTCCTATCATTTGTATTTCTTCATTTTTCCTCTTATATATATTACTTGCCTTCTTTGAATTCTCTTTGGGTATATTTTATATCTTTATCTACCTTCTTAAATTGAATGTTTAGCTCATCAATTTCAAATTGTCCCTCTCTTCTAATACACAGGGTCATTTTGTAACTGCACAGTTTTTTATAAATTGATTTAGCAGCTACGATCTTGGCATGTAGTATTGGTGACACATCAGTTCTACATATTTTGTCATTTTCATTGTTATTCTTTGGCCTATCAGTTATGTAGGAGTTTCTAATTTCTAAACACATGGAATGATTTTATTCAGCCTTTGAAGTTGGTTTCTAATACCTTTTTATTACAGGCAGAGATAATGGTTTCCTTGATTACAATCTCTTAATGATTGTTGAGGTAGACTTAATAGGCTAGTAGGTGGAAAGTATTTTTAGTTGTTCCAAGTTTTCAAGAAAAGATTCTATCTTCTATAATTGTTTGTGGTGGTGTCCTGTATAATAGCTTCCTATCAGTTTGTTGTTCCGGTTGCTAAAATGTTTTATATTTTTCCTGGGTTTTGTTGCTGCTGTTGCTGTTTTAGGTCAGCCACTACTTAAGGAGGTATATTGAAATCTCCATAATGAGGGTAAGTTTGTTGATTTCTCTCGTAGTTCTAACATTTTCCTTTTCATGTTACATTGTTGGGAAGGATTGTTTATAGCTTTCTGGTTAAAGGTTTTAGTGCCCACCATTGAATATAAGGTATATAAAGGCACAGTATTTTTTTTTTTCTTTTATTTACTCACGTAGCCTACTCTGTTGAATTAGTATCATGGGTGTGATCAAATACTGCGTCTCCCAGAGATGCCATGATAATGGATGATCAAAAGATGGTCGAAGGCACAGCTGAGGTACCATCTCAGAGAAAGTAACTAGTGGAGACGGGAGTTTGGCCTCTAGGGTGCTTTCCACACTCCAAGTCAATGGCTATTATGGGGTATTGTGTTACCAACATATGCTGTGTGAGAGACAAGAAATAAAATCAAGAAGAGTCTTATGTTCACAAAACAAAGACATAGTCCAGAGGAATAGAAGAGAAAGAAATAAATAGAAAGGATGCAAACATACTATGAATTAATTTTGAACATGAGCATCAAAGGTATGCAATGAGGAAAGGGTAGTCTCCTCAATAAATGGTGCTGGTAAAATTAGATTTCCATATGCAAAAAAAGTGAACCTGGATCTTTATTTAATATCATACACAAAATCAACTTAGAACAGATGAAATACTGAAATATAAGACCTGAACAAGTAGAAAAGTACTAGAAGAGAACAAAAGGGAAAACCTCCTGGGTGGTGGTTTTAGCAGTGAAGTTTTAGATACTTCACCAAAGGCTCAGGCCACATAAAATGAAAATAAATAGATAGGACTATATCAAATCAAAATGTTTTTGCACAGCAAAATAAAAATATCAACAGCATGAAATGGCAACCTATGGACTGGGAATAAATATTTATAAATCTTATATATGATGAGGGCTTACTGTAAAACTTATAAAGAACTAATGCAACTCAGTAATAGACAACCAAATAACTAGATTAAAAATGAGCAAAGGACTTGAATACACATTTCTCCAAGAAAGACATACAAATGGCCGGTAGGTATATGAAAAGCTGCTCACATTGCTAATCATCAGGGAAACACAAACCAAAACTACTATGAGATGGTACCCCTTACCTGTTAGGATGCTGTTATCACCAAGTTAAAGCAAATTCTGATAAAGGTGTGCATAAAAGGGAAACCAACTACACTGTTGGTAGGAATCTAGATTATACAGTCATTAGGAGAATATGGATGTGTTTCAAGAAATAAAAAAAAAATAAAAGGAACTGCCTATCATATCGTTCAGCAAAGCCTCCTCTGGTCACAACCCAAAGTAAGTTAGATAATCACCTCATAAAGATATGTGCACTCCTGCGTGCATGGCAGACCTATTCACAAGAGCCAAGACATGGAAACAAACTATATGCCCATCTATGCATGAATGGAACAAGATAATGTGGGGTATATCCAAAAGGAAATACTCATTATTCTTAAAAAAGAAGGACATCCGGCCATTTGCCACAGTATAGATAAAGCTGGAGGGCGTTATACTAAGTGTAACAAGTCAGGTCCAGAAAGGAAAAAATAGTCCATTCTCACATTGGCATGTAGAATTAAAGGAATTACATCTGTCAGTTTTCTGAGCAAAAGGAGCTTACCAAGCTCCTGGAGGAACAGCTCTCAGAAAAAAAAAAAAAAAAAAAAAAGACTGTGTGTGTGTGTGTGTGTGCAGTGCATGTGTGTGTGTGTGTGTGTGTGTGTGTGTGTATACACATACAGCTCCAAGCAGGGCTTGTTTGGATTACAGGGACACTCTGAACTGTCATTTCATCCCTTCCTTTCGGAGCTGAAGGGGCCATTTCTTGGCTGCTTAGTGTATTGCTGGCCGACAACCCTCAATTTCAGCATTTTGTGCAAATCGTCGTTTTCCTTGACTGAAGAAAGCTGTCTTCCTCGACGCCAGGTCCTCTTTTAATTCACAGGTTCTCTTTCACTCTTATAAAAATCTCTCACTATTTTTTCTGTTGTATTGATGTTTACAAAATCAGACTTTAGTTTTGCCAGTCTTTTCTACTGTTTGTGTTCTCTACTTCATTGTTTTCTGTTCCTATTTTTATTTTTTCTTAGTTTTCAGTTTTGTCTTCATAGTTGCATCTTTATGCTGTCTTAGGTTGGAGAGACCGAACTTTTGATTGCCTTATATGTGCAAGATATGTAAGAGTGTATTTTTCCTTCTGCAACTGATTCTTGTCAATTTTTTTCTATAGATTTTCTTCCTGCTCCTTACTTATGTTTTACTTAGAATATGTTACAGCTGAGTCATTTTTTTAAAGTGCTTATGATAGACTATGCGTTTAAAGAAAATACACTTCTTGCCCATCCTCTTGCTTTAGGGGGAGTACTAGAATATTTTTCTCAAAACACAAATTTTGCTATTGGCACTTAGATTTTCCTTTTTTATCAGATGTTTTGCTCAATATTAAGATGGGGTAGAATCTTGAGTTCTTCCAGGACTGTGATGTAGTCTTAAGCCTTTTATTTTTATTTATTTATTTATTTATTTATTTAGTACTACGGCCTTTGCATTGAGCTCTATTTCCAGCTCCTTTTTAATTATAATTTTTTTTTGAGACAAGATTTTACCAGCCTCTAAGTTTTCCACACTGAATTTGAATCTGGAGTCCTCCTGCCTCAGCCTCCTAAGTGGGTTTGGATTACAAACCTGCAGCACAAGCATGGCTTAAGGGAAGAATCGTGGGCAGTTTTAGTCTAGATGGCTTTCATTTTCCATAACTTATTTTTACATTCCTAAACCAAGTGTGAGTTTGAGAAATCAAAGCTCTTCACCAAGCCCCTCCAATTTCAGTCATCTCACCCACTCAAGACTATTAACAAAGTCAGCTTTTTAAAGATTTGTCTATGTATTTTTCTCCCAGACTGCATGGCTCTTTCTGGATGTCCCTCATCCAGTTTGGGAATGTTCCTCATCCAGATGTGGGAAACTGATGTTCCTCATCAGCTTCCCTCATCTTTCAGATACATCTTACATCCCAACATTTCTCAAAATCTGTGTTTGGGGACTTGAGCCCATGTGCTGGGGTCAATGTCAATGTTGCCTTTTTACTATTATAACAGGATGAGTGAAGGATAAATTAACGAGTGCTGTAAAGAATTCAAACAAAACTTGCTATTATGAAACTAATAGACTGGCTCTTGTGCTCCACTGATGGAATGGGAGAAGGATGAAGCACTGATTATCGGCATCTGAGGGACTCCCGTGGTAATAGGTACTAAGGAGTTCCATGGTAGACCTTGTGCAGTTTGGAGGGGAAGGAATGCTTGGAAGCTCAGTCTGAGTCCTGCCATCTGAGAGCCAGAGAAGAGAGAGTTTTGGAGTCCAAAAGCCAGAGAATGTTGAGTTCTGGGGTCCGACAGCAGGAGAAGGGTGCCCAGCTCTAGGAGATAAAGCAAATTCACCTTCCCTTTGCCCCATTTTTCTATCCATGCCCTCAGCTAACTGGATGGTGCCTGCCCAAGATGAGGACAGCTTCTCCTTATCCAGTGCACTGACCCCAGTGGGAGTCTCCTTAGGAAACTCGTCCGCAGACATGCCTGGAGGTGAGACTGCGCCGGCTGAGAATCTCTTAATCCTGTCAAGGTAATATCTAAAATTAACCATCACAGGTCAAATAGATACCATGTAAAAGAAAGATAATTATCAAAAGGGAGGAGAACTACAAAGGGAGGAGGGGGAAAAGAAGAGAAAGAAAAAAGGGGGCAAATGGAAAATGTAAATAAACCTCCTGTAAATAGGGGAGGGTGGAGTATGAAAGGGAAGGATGGGGAAGGGGGGAACCAAGATAACGTCATGTACAGGCACAAAAATAACCATGATGAATGTGATCATTATGTGTACAATGTACCAATACATGTTCTTGGTAAAAATTAAAAAGAAAAAAAAAGAAAATTAACCATCATAGAATATAGTGTTATGGCAAGACAGGTTAGCAAAGATATATAGCTTTACATAAATTTATTTATCTCTTGCAGGAGAATTAAATTATTTATAGATATTATAAAATCTGCAGTAAAGATTATACTATGTTTATTGGCAATCTTTACTTATAAAGGAGTGCTTAATATATAGCAATCTTGGTAGTATGATGGAAGAAAATAGTCATATACACTTTTCTGCATGTCTAAATGAAACCTCTTGACTTTCAAAATAAGACTCTAGACCTTCAAAATAAAATTTTACTTCTTAAAAGACTCAGTAGGCTAAATGTGTTTTCAATGTTGAATCTAGTTTTTATGATAGATGGTGAGTATCTGGAAAAATAGTAACAGGGATGTGGTTGTGCAGGTGGTGAAGAGTTAGGGTCAGCAAATTTCTGTTTTATATAGACTACATCATCTTATTTCATTTTAAAGGAAGGGATGTGAGTTTGGAATTTGTAGTTTTCTTTACGGCATTCTATTCCATAGTGTCTTCCTTTAATGAAATGCAACTTAGCTAATATGGGCAGGGAATGGTTGTCCCCTAAAGTTTGTGTGCTGGTCACTAGTGTGGTCACTAATGTGGTGGGGTTGGGCTGTGGAATCCCCAAGAGGCAGAGCCTGGTGCCACCCTCAGGAGGGATTAAGGGAGGTCTTGTGGAACTGGGTTAATTCCTGAGGAAACCAATTGTTATAAAAGACCCTGGCACCTTCCCCGAGTCTCTCTTCCGAATGTCCTACTCACCTTTTCATTCACACTCCCGCCACCACGATGCCATCTGCAAAGAGGCCATCATCAGACATACACCAGATTCTGGTGTCATCCACATGAGCTAAACAGACCCCTTTTTAGGTTACTCAGCCTCGGGTATTTAGCAATAGCAGCACAATATGAATTACGACAGAAAATTGGTACTGAGGGGTAAGGCTGTTGCTATAATAATACCTGAACACGTGCATGGAGTTTTGAAACTGGGTCATGGGAAGAAGTCGAGAGTTTGGAGGAATATGCTAGAAAAAACACTAGACTGCTATAAATAAAGCATTATGGATGATTCTGGTGGGTTATCAGAAAAGATGGTCATGAGGAAGGAGATAGAGGGCCTTAAAGATTGGTAAAGTAGTACTGATCAAAATGCTGAAAGAAATATGGGCTATTCTGGGAGTCTCAGATGGAAAATGAAACAGCATACTGCAATGGGAGCAGGGCCCGTCCTGGTCATGGAGAACCCGACTGTGCTCTATCCGTGCCCTGGAGTTTTATGAAAGGCTGGATTTCAGAGTGATAGATGGGCGGAAGAAATTTCCAAATAACAAAGGCTTCAGGCTGCTGCATGGTTGCTTTTTTTTTTTTTTGGATTTGATTTTTTTGAGACAGGGTTTATTTAATTCACGTTGGCCTTGAACTCACTATGTAGCCCAGGCTGGCCTTGAACTCATGGTGATCCTCCTGCCTCAGCCTCCCAAGTACAGGGATTACAGAGCCTGTTTTCATGGTTCCTTTTAACAGTTTATGATCAGATTCATGGCAAGGGAATGCTTGGAGACAGAATTTATAATTGAAAGGCAAGTAGAGAAGAAAGCTTTGGAAAACTTATGGCCTGGCCTTAGAAATAATAAATGAAAAGCATCTAGTGATGGGGCCCAGTAGCCACTAAATAATGACATTAGCACAGGTAAAGAGAAGTTAGGTGCTGAGCATTAGGACAGTGAGAAAGCGAGCCTGAGTGCATCTTCAAGGCTGCTCCTCCCATTGTAGGGCCACAGATCTTGGAGGGCAGAGTGTTTGTAGCCCCCACCTCATGGTTACCTTGGGATTCAGTTCTGCCCTTCACCTTCTACAGCCACCCAGCCACATTTACCGGGTGTGGCTTATGCTATTGCTTTGAAGGGAGTAAACATCAGACCTTGGTGGCTTTCGCATGGCATTGCGGGCAGGCAGAATGCAAGACTTATGGGATCACGGTGGCTTCCTCTGAGATTTGGAAGGAAAGCCTGGTGGGCCAGAGAGAAACCTCTAGCAAGGACAGAACTATTTCTGTGACTCTCCATTGGAACACCTAGTGGAGATCCTGCCCCGAAATCCTGCCTAGCAGAGATCCATTTGAGTCCTGAAATTTCTCATCATTTGGACTGGAAGCTGGTTTTCTTTCCTAAATTTCTCCTACAGTACTTCAGCTAAAATTTTCTAGAAGGAGGCTTCACAGTCAGCCTTGTGGGATATTTTATTTTTTAAATAAGCTTCTTGGTGAAACAAAATAGTATCTCATCATCTTTTCCTTCCCCCCAAGATACTATCATGTGGTGATATACTGTACTTTATGTCTACTTAGGCAGACTATAAACCACATTTTTTCAAATGCTATTTTACAAGTGTCTGCCAAGTTATTTTGAAGATGCGATTGAAGTTCATACTGAGTTGTCTTTAAGTAAGTAAAATTATCCTCGATCACATGAGTAGTGTTGAATCAATTGACTAAATAATGTTAAGTGTGGAATTGAGGCTTCCCTGGGGAAATTCTGCCTTTGGATACAGGTCTAGCATGTGCTAAGAAAGTCTGGTCTGACCTTCACATTTCAGCTTTGCCTGTTCACACCACCACGGGAGCTATTTAGTTACAACAAATCCCTTAATACGTATCTCTGTTTCTCTCTTTGAACTCTGACTGTTATTGACTGGTTACCTGTACATTATAGGTCCTCTCATAATGTTAATTGATCCAAAACAAACAACCCAGGATGCTGAGACTATATATTGGTACTATATATTGAAATTAAATTGAACAAACCCATCTAATGCTGAATGACTACGTGACCACTATTCCAAAAGGATTAAACTGTTTGCCCTTAGAGGTTTTATATTTATTTTTAAATCAAAGCCTCTATCCAGCGCTATTTATTTTAACACAAGTCCGTGTTTTATCTCCAAAGTCAATTCTATTTTCTATATAGTAGCTTTTGGCATTCCTGGGATTGCTACAAACACGGCAGTATCTGAGGACTTGTCTGTTCATTCAATAAATGTGTATTTATCATCTATGTTCTAAAACTATAAAACTACAATAATGACCAGGCGGGAAGAGATTCAGCCTCCTCAGTGCTTACACTGGTAGGAAGACAGAAATAAATAGGCAGGTATTTTCCTAGTTCTTTCCAGATTAGTCAAGGACAGCTGAGATTTCTTGTCGAATACATTTTACTTCCTTAAAATTCAGAGTTGCACACTGAAACATTCTCTGTTTAAAACATTTATTGTTCTTTCCTGATAAGAGAGAGGTAGAAGCTGATAAGAGGAAGCATTTGTCTTCCTCTCCACTTGCACAAAGAGGAAATGTCTTGTTTTAGCCAAGAAAAGAGAGTCAAAAGAAGATGGGAAACCTCGGTGTACCAGATGAGGAAATGCCTGGAATGCCAGGCTGTCTCCAGTAACAGTAGGGCATTGCTTCTAAAATACTACAAATACTGGCTGCCAAATGATGCTCATAAATCCTTGTAGGTATGTGAGCCACAGAACTCACATCTCGGATTTTCTTTTTGCCTTGGTTCTGATTAAAAAGAAAGGGTTTTGAGTCAGGAACTTCCATCCTTAAGAAGATGATCTCTTAATTTTGGACTTGCAGGCTTCTTTGTGGGTCTTAGTAGCCATTTCCCTGCTATTGTCTTCCACATTCTCTTCATTTCTCCACTTATTCCCATATTTGCTTCTTCACAATTTCATTTTTTAGAAATAAGTCTTACAATGTCCTCTGACTCTATTCCTTTAGTAATTTTATCTTTTAATCTACTCTATTTGTATTAGAATTTTTGCTATGTTTTAATGAGTTAAAATTTATGATTTCTCTAAGAAATAAAATAGATAGATGCTTAGAAAAATCAGCTTCCAACAAATGACCCTTGAACAAAGAAGGACTGTCATAGGAGAGCAGGACTCTATTTTGAAAGGATTGCTACATGTGATCTTCAAATAGATTTTTTAACCATCATTTTTTTCTTTAATCCTTACCAAGTGACTCAGAATTAGACTATTTTCAACATACATAATTACCATGTTATCTGTGGCAATTTGCAGTAAAAAAAAAAATCAGCAAAAATGTTCTTGCTCCCAAATGATATTTTTGAATATTTTTTTTTATACTGTGTATTTTAAAAAGAAAATGCTTCTAAAAGTTTTTCCACAATCATTGAAACTTTCTTTGAGACCCCTCGGAAGCCATGGCAGTCAGCATTTTCATCACTAACAGTTAAAAGAAGCCTGGTAATCGTCCCTTATCCTCAGGACAAAAGGCAGGAATTTGATCACCATGTTTGAAGAATGCTATGAAGAATCAGCCAACTTAATTAACCTTGCCATGGAAAAATGAGAGCAGGGTGGAGGTCAACTGTATTCTCACAGCAGACATTCATGAGTCATCATCTTTTATTTTAGGAAATTAAAAAAAAATCTAAATGCCCTTTGGGTTAAATTAATAACCAGTAGAAGCACCTTGTCTAGGGAACAAGAAGCATCTTGTGAAGTCCAAACCATCTTAACCAAATTTTTCTCTCTTTGAGTAGAAGCAGAGGACAAACTGACTCTCTTAATTTCCGTATTAATCTTCAAGTTTTGCTTCCAGGAAATATCTTTGCTTCTCTGAGGTGGGAATTTTGGCTTACATTTCTGAGTATCAATAGAGAGAATACAGAGAGTTGTACTATTGACTACTAACTAATAATGATCTACGAACTACTTTTATCAGAACAGTAAGACTGAGTTAAAGTGATGGATCTAAGAAAAGAATCCTGTTATAAATATCTTAGTCATAAAAATAGCTGCCATTTCCATGAAGTATGATTCTGTTCCATCATGAATTTCCAGTCTGAAAGGAGATTTATACAAAAATACACAGATCAATCACAGAAAGTCCCCCAAATTTGATAACTTTTCAATTATCATAATTCATGTTTATGATAGAAATTCAAATTGTACATAATATTAAAGACTTAGAAGGAAAAGTTCGTGATCCTCCTTTCTCATTCTCTAGAAGTAACAACTTATAATGGTAAATAGTATTATCTTTCCATAAATTTTATTTGCATACGTGAGCATAATGTTTATATTCTTCTCTCAAAGGTGTCATAAATATGTAGTATTCTGAGTTTCACTTTTCTGTTAACAGCATATTTTGAAGCTCTTTCCATGTAAATACTTATTAGTGTTCCTTTTTTTTAAAAGTCCAAATTGTAGTCCATTATTCCTTATTGACGTACCATCATACAAACAATAGCATGCATAATAATTTTATTGGTCAAAATTTTTTAGAAGAGATCTAGTGTGTGTTTGAAAGGAAAACAGAAACAAAACCACCCATAGGCAAACACAAGCTAGCCTATGATAAAATTTAAAATCGAGATGCATCAGTGTATTTTGTATTCAGAGGGCAGGTTTATTCTAACAAAGGAATTTGAAAGAAGCTTTAGAAAGGCAGATTTTGAAGAGTGAGTAAAACATTGCTATAAAGAAATGAGGCTGGGAGATCGTTCTGGTCATAAGTAAAATCCTGGGGGATAATGACGGCCAGATGTGATAGAACTGCCAGAAAGAGGTGACTGAAGAAAGGGTGAAAATAGAGACTGGTTGATAAGTAGAGTCGTAGAAGATAAAGTTAGAAATACATACGGGGTTTCAGTAGTGCAAGACTCTAAATTTAGGTTTTACAGTCTTCATTTTTAGCTGTAGACTACTGGTTTTCAGCAAAGGATGACTTTCTCTCCCTGAGGATATTTGACAATGTCTGGAAACACTTCGCACTAGAATGCTACGGTTGGATGCTGCTGGATCTAGTGCTTCAGGGAGGCTGCTGTACATTGTATGAGGCACAGGAAAGCCCATTTTCTACCACAAAGACTTGCACTGCCAAAAACATCTATATTGCCAAGGCTGTGACGTGCAGATGAGGCCCAAACTTATTAAATTTTGCACACTACCCATAAATAAACAAACGCTTAGCATGCAAATATATATACATAGTTACATAAAGATAAATTAAATATTTTACATGATTTTATGTATTATTCAATTTTGTTTGTCATTTTGTGACTCATTTTTCTCTCTCCAAAATATTATTTATATTTTATTACATCATTAAATATTAACTCTATTATTTAGAGTGAAAAAATATGAGTGAATTTGCTTTATTGTTTAGGAAATCTCAGTTTAGCTCTGTGGGAAATAACCCCAAATCCTGCTTCTTTATTAAATTTGCTTCTATTTGGCTTTACCCACGGATGAAGCAGAAAACAATAACTTACAATGAAATGTAGGTACAAATGGAATAAATGTACCATTATCTTTGCTTATTAAATCATGATAGTCATTTTTAAATCCTACCCATTAATCTTGGAGAGATTCTGTTGAAATGTGAAAAGTAAATTTCCATCTTTATTGCCGTCAATCATTTATTTGTCTCAGTTTACCGGGTGTTATATTTTTACTCTATTAGCAAGTACCTTCTAAACCTAATAAAATTTTGCCCTTGGGAGTATTTACACACATTTTAAAATTTGAAAATATGAAGTTTTTACAGCAATAAAATTACATATGGATAGATGTATTTCCAAATATCCATTCTTAAAATACCTTCTGCATAGCATGAATTCTCTTACCCAGAAGTTACTATCTTACTCATTGCTAATTCCTAATATTTGATTTATGGGTGTAGATTTAGTGTATTTTTTCAGCATCTGCTGGGTAACCTAGTTCTGAAAACCGCTCCTCATTTCAGAAGAGAAAAACATATTTGGAAACTATTTCTTCATTACATGCTGTTTTACCTCTTAAATGCTCTTGGATGGAAGATCCAACAAACCCCTGTGGATATATAATATGCACAGTATGTTCAATGTCATTAAAAAGTGTTTTCAAACATTTGCTAGGTCTTTTTTAAAACAGAGTGACCACATGCTACAGAGACTCTGATGCTCGGCAGTGCTAAAATAAATGAAGACGTGATGGTGTCCCGTGGATGGACATTCTCATATTATCTCAGCCAACTAGGAGTGCTCTGACCATGGATAGTGTTGTGATATTGTGAATAATGAATGTTAGTATTAGAAGTATGCAGTATTTCTGGAGGCTTCTAGCTAAACACAAACAAATAGGTATTTAAATGGTTTCTATCATTTTTTGGGATGACTGCATTGGAAGCCTGAAAGCCATCTAAGATTTCCGAGGAGACCAATAGGAGGCTAATGCTTTAGGGAGCTAACATAGATGTTGGTCTGTTCTCAAGGCCAAATAAGGGAAAGGTATTAGAGGAGATGGATTAAGGTTAAGAGGAGTATAAAATGGTGCAATCTAGATAAATTGAGGAACCAAATAAAGATGGATAGGGTTTTGTCAGACTTTAGGAATATTGAATCAATAATTATGTAACAGTAGTGGTCAAATGAATCAATAAGGGACAAAAAAAGAGAATAAAACATCTTAGAGGAAAATTAATGATACAATAGAAATAAGAAGTGTAAGACAGGGAGTAGGGTTTTGCTCTAATCAGGGCAAAAAGCTGAACACTCAACACTTGACTGCTTTGTCTAGTGGTCTTTATTCCTGTAATAGGCAAATAATTTTCTATTTGGATTTCAAATGAATATTGTTATAATATTCTTTCCTAAGAAAATAAATAGTACAATAATAGGATGTTTACCAATAAATTCTAACTGCTCTCCATTAGTCATTATTATGCAACATTATAGCTGATGATAGCAATTAATCTTGTGGAAAGTTTCAAGAGTCTTTCACCAGGAAAGAGCAAGTATTTTATCCTGGTAGTTGTCTTTGTTGCTTTTCTTGTTGCTGAGACAAAATACCCAACACTCAACATTAAAGGAGGAACGGTTTATTTAGCTCACAGTTTGTAGCGGTTTCAGTCCATAATAGGATGACTCCAAGGCAGGGTGGCCTGGCAGAGGAGCATTGCAGAGGAAAAATAGTTCATGGTGGGCAGAAGGTAGTGGAACAAGCAAACAAGGGACCTTAGCAGCTTCTTTCTGCCCCTTTTATATTCTATCTAGGGTACTGGGTTTGGGGCTCTGCCAAGCCAATCAGTGGGCTGATTTAATAATCACACACCCTTAATCCCAGCACCACACACTCTAGATTCAGCCACCTCTGAAAAAGCCCCACCTATGACCACATGAGGCTTTGAGGGCACATCTAAACACAAGCCATAACAAAGTAATACTGATTTCTTACATGCACATTTTTCTGTATAGTTAAAAGGATGAAATTTAATTTCCACCATCTTTGTGTGTTCTAGTAAATAATGAGTTATAAATATGCCCCACACAGAAAGGTGTACTACCATTCTTTCATAGCTCAGCTTCAATGATACATTATGAGAATTTTCATTCTTGAAGATTCCTACCCACCCTCAACCAGGCTGTAATATAATTTTAAAAATGCTGTTTTAGCCAGTTTTGATTCCCTAGGTAGATGGGAATGAGTTAATTTTCTTGAACAGAGGATTAAGCCCACAGCCAACCTTAATTTTTTTGGGATCTTAGACTCTGGGCAAGTATACATCCACCTGAATTGCCCCAGGACCAAATACTGGATAATCTAGGTGCCCTGGTCAGTTGCAGGTATTAGATGCTAAAAGTTATTTCTGAATATATCAGGAAGGGTGTTTCCAGAATCTGTGGACTGAGTAAAGATCTGCTCTCACCAAAATGGGTGGGCCTCATCTAATCTGTCAAAGTTCTGAATAAAACAAAAAGAGAGGAAAAGTAATTCCATCTTTGTCTACTGGACCTGCTCTTTTTCTCCTGCCTTTGGACATCAGCACTCTGGGTTTTTCAGACTCTGGGACTGATATCAGATGCTCTTGTCTCCCCTTGACTCTCAGGCTTTGACTAGGGCTGAATGACCCAGTCAACTTCCATGAACTTCTAGCTTGCAGACAGCAGATGAACAGATTTCTTGGCCTCCATAGTTTCAAGAGCGAATTCTCATTGTAGATTTCCTCTTAAACACTTATCTCGAGACATCTTATTGGTTCTTTTATTCTAGAGAACCCTGACTAATCCACAAGGATAGCCTCGATGTCTCAGTGCCCACTGAAAATGTTCAGATTAACCAGCCCCAGACAATCCTGCCCTGTCATTTCTTTTCTTCTTTCAGAAACCGCACGAAAGGCACTTGTCCACAGTTTTCCTTCTTTATTGCCCCTGACAAGTCTTGATCCTTTCTCTGAGAGCTCTTGAGTGATGCTGTCTGCTCTTCTCAGGGAAATGTGGGTACGACAAACTGGAAAAGTCTTTGCAGGTTCTGTTTCTGGATCTGCATGTGGCTCATACATCACCCAGGGTAGAAAGGATAGGGCACAAGTTTGCTTTATTTTGGGTGATAGAATCCCCCCACCAAAGCGCTTGTTTTAGTGGCTTGCAATTACTTGCAACTATGTTTGATTTCACTAGCCAGCAAGCTACAGGAAACAGAGTTACCCTTTATCTAACCCCTCACGGTGCAGAGCTCTGCCTGCGTCTTTTCTGCAGTGACACATTCGTTCTTTCCCAGGAAAACCAGCTTAAGACACTCAATTATGAAATACAGAGATGCACATTTAATTTCAACTATGAAATTAACATGGAAAAATTGCTTGACCCAATGTATTGATTGATTTCTCACTTTTGTGGAAGATGAGATTTTATAAACTATATCAATAAATAATAGACATTATTGTTGAGTATGAAGACATATTGATATTTTATTTCCTTCTTTATTCATTCCCCCTTTTTTGTTGATATTTTATAAGGAGTTATTTAAAATAATCAATAATGCCTTTTGAAGAGAAAAACTCTTATTCTAGTTACTTTTCACAGTAATATAGACTTTATAGAATTTTGTCATATCTTCTTTAGAAAAGCCCAAATCATTATCTCTATGAAGTATTCAAAATAAGTGACACTGTATTTTGCACATCATAAACAAGCAAATATTTCGTACTGTTTATAAAGGATTTATGATCTAATGATACTAAATGAAAAAAACATTCTCAAATATTTTTAGCTTTCAACAAAAGCTACATATTACTATATGGTTATTATTATTATATATAGATTATATACTATACAGTTATTTTTATTATATATTATATAGTTATTTTTATACTGTAGTGCTGTGACACCGTCTTTGTGACTATTTATCATCCTTAATTATGCATTGTTTTCTGGGAAAATCAAACACACTTGTGGATTCTTTTTCATCTGTTCCAACTCAGGTCCTCTTTACTTTTGAGTTTCGCGATGTTAGTGCGTTCCCTACATAACAAGTCTGCCACAAGAAAAGCTAAACAATTTAGAGAATGATCAAGGTACACTGAGACTTTATCAGCATCAAAAGGACTTTTTTCACCCTTTATCTATCTCTGTTTTTATTTCCAAGACCGCAAAATATTGAGAAATCCTGAAAAATACTTGGTGAAAGGAGGGGGGAGAAGTGCTTGTTTTGCTTCTAATAAGAGATAATTAATATAGGAAACAACACCTACCTGTTCTGTAGCGTTTCTAGGATAAAATAAGCTGGTGGAAAAAAGAGAAGAAAATGATACTGGCTTAGTTTGCGAATTGAAGTTGTTTAGATTGATTGTTCTTTGCCCAACACATTTCTTGGTTGCTAAGGATAAAGCAGCTAAACTACTGTCTTGCCATTTTAGCACAGAACAGTACGTTGAGGGTATTAGACCACAGTCATTTAAAGTCAGATGTCATCTGATTAGAATACATTTTACAAAAAAGCAAGTTGACAAAAGAACTCACAGGTGCATTGATGTCACACACCCGGCTGCAATGTGTTTCAGATAATTTTATTTCTGCCCTCTACATCCACTGTAATTTAAGGTTCACAAAATAGGTGACACTTTGAACTTGCTTGTTTTAAGAAAAAGCATCCAGATTTCTGACTCTTGACATAGAGGTTGGACAAATTGTTCCTATTATAATGAAAGTAACTGTCAGTCTTTCTCCTTGAAATCACTGCCTCTTATTGGTGAAGACATTTTCAACAATGCTGTCTGTGGCTTTGTGAAGCTTGGTGCAGATGAACAACCATGTTCATTCTCTGCTTCTGCCTGTATTTCAGCTCATTTTATCCTAGTAGGAGTTTCAGTAGAGCCATATACCATTACAATTAATTTTATGATCCTAGAATTGAATCTGGGATTAAAACCCAATTCTCACTGCAACTTTGGCAAGTGAATTTCACTACCTAAACTTGATTTTACCCTGCTCCAGAATAGAAATAACTATTGCGTCTGTCTTTTAGTGTTACAGTAAGGAATAGATGGGAATCGTGTACAGAACCCACCCAGCTCGCTGTCTGCTATGGGATTCTTAAACTGCTTTGATACTGCCCAGGGAAGAAGGGTATTATTTAGTAGTGTACTGTGCAACCTCATGTTTGATGTCTTGGCTGAGAAAATCAAGTACATAAAATGGAATAAAGATAGAGGTCAAAAGAATACCTACATTAATTATAGCAGCTACGCTGGAAGGTACATGTGAAAGCCAAGCGAACATTATAAATCTCCCCATTCTGCCTCAGGCTGTGCCACTATGGTCGCGTGGGCTTGTTGGGGGGATCGCCTGCCCTCTGCATGGAGCTGCTCCTAAGGGAAAGAGGGTGGATCTGGGTATCTTGGTTGTTCCTCTCAAGTCTACAATATCAACAGTGACGCCTCCATCCCAGAAAGAGAGTGACAAAGGGACTAAAATGGACATGAAATTACATTTGGCTACCTTAATAAGAAGGAAATATCAGATTTTGGAAGAAGCATTATGGAGTAAGGTCCATTAATACTTGTTATCATTAATTGACAATGATTTATTTTCTTTATGTCATCTAAAACATAAAAAATAGGTGGGAATTTTTTGTTCTTCCTATGATTCTTTCCTAAGGTGAATATAATAATTTTTAAAATACAAGTCAAGATTAAATTAAAAATATAAGCAGTGCCTTCTTAGCGCAACAGACAGCGCGTCAATCTCATAAATTAAAAATATATATGTATTTCCAATACACACACACACATACACATGAAAAGACAATTCTGAGAAGCATTCAACTGTGAACTAGGGAGAGAGGAGGGGAAGAGGGGAATAGGAATTTAAAAAAGAATGGAAAGAAAACAATAGAAACAAAGTTTTGTAAAGGGAGAGGGGAAGAAAGATTGAAGGGAAGGGAGGGGAGTAGGAAAAAAATTAAGATATATTATTAACAGATACAAATTCCCTATGATTATTGTGATCATTATGTATGTCAAAAGTGCAGCAATAAAATTAATTAAAAAATAAATCTACCCCCAATTTACCCAAAGTATATATAGCATAGGATTAAGAAGTGTTTACAGTGTTATGGCTGGAGTAATAAATTGTAGGCATAGGAAAATAAGATAATGCTGTTTAAAAGAATGAATTTGTAATCTCTAGTGATATACTGTATCTATACTGAGGATTTGTTATCTTATTTGACATATACACTGGGAAGTATGTGTATATATATATATATTTGCAAAATACAAATATGATTCACAAATGTGATATCGCTTGATGTAGCATCTCTTTTGGATTTTCAACACGCAGCTGAGGAAATAAACTGCTGTGTTAGTTGGTTTGTGACATTCATGAATGTTTCCTTCTCACTTCGCTGTACTTCCCATACATCAAGTTAATGCATCCCTATTCCTCACTGTCTCTACCTACAGATAAGGAATACATAGTAAGGGGAACGGTATTTTAAAACGTTTTAAGATGCTGTTTGTCTAAGAGAGAAAATAGTCTCCAAGAGCCATGGACATACATGAAGCAGAGAAAGTTTATCAACCATATGGAACTAAGCTGATGAATAGGTAATTATTTTCTTAAACTATAGGCTATTAGAATTCAATTCAGTGGGAACACAAAGGAAGCAAGAACATTTATGAGTAATTATTTTATAATTATGACAAGCAATTATGATTTATTACTTTATCGATTTTTAAAATGATTGATGAACAATGAAACCATAGTAGTCTATGGTGTATACATACTACATTTTCTTTATCTACTCAGACACTGTTGGGCACCTGGGTTGATTCCACACGTTGGCTATTGTAAATAGTGCCACGTGAAAATGGGCACACATCATTCTGACTTTGTTTCCTTTGGAAACATACCCAGAAGTGGGATTACTGGATCATACAGAAGGCCAATTTTTAGATTTCCAAGGGAACTCCATATTGTTCTCCATAATGGTTATTCTAATGTGTATTTCCATCAGCAGTGTACAAGAATTCCTTTTTTTTCCCCCACAACCTCATCAGCATTTGTTAGTTTGTTGTTGTTGTTATTAATTTGTTTTTTGTAGTGGTAACTCTAATCGAAGTAACATGATATTGTAATTTAGGTTCTCGTTTCCTTGTCAGCTAAAGAGTTTGTCTCCCTGTATTTGTTGGTAGTTTAGACTTTTTTTGAAAAGTGCCTTTTCAGATCACTTGCCATTTTTAATAGGATTAGTTGTGTTTTTATTGTTTGAGTTTCTTATATACTCTGGATAATAATCTGTTGTCTGATGAATATTTGACAAATATTTTCTGCCATTCTGTAGATTATCTTTTTACTCAACTGGTATTTCTTTTTCCATGAAGAAACCTTTCATTTTGATGTAATCCTATTTGTCTTTTGTTTGTTTCCGTAGAGGATCTTGCTAAGTAGTCCGGGATGCCCTTGTCCACACTATTCAGTCCAGGGTAGGCTTGAATTTGAGGTCTTCTCCCACTTGTCTATTTTTGCTTTTGTTACTTGTGCTTTGGGGGTCATACCCAAAAAAATCACTGCCTATACCAACGTCTTTAAGTGTTTCCTTGTGTTTTCGTTTAAAAGTTTCATAGTCTCAGGGTTCACCTTTGGGTATGACGCTGTCCTAAAAGTTCTATGTATCAATGTATCAGTCCCTCCAATAGGCAGAGCCGTCTCAACCATAAAAGACTCCATTGTCTGGTCTTTCTTCCGAGTGCCTTGCCATGCTTCACAGGTGTTTGTAGTACAAATATTTACTGGAGTCCCTAGATCTTCATTACATAAATAACCAGATTGAAAACATCAATGTGAACAAAGATTTTTCTGATCTCTCACTGGTTTCTTATCCATTAGACATTAGTATTCATGTATATTATCATATACATTTGAAGACACATGCTTCAAGTAGTCTTTTCTTTCAACACTGTGTTTGCAACCTACCAGAGTCCTAGGCTTGTGATACATCAGGTTTGTTACCTCGGAGAAGTACATTCTTTTTTTTTTTTTTTTTTTTTTTTTCATTAATTTTCAAGATAGCCCTCTGGCTTTCACTCAAATTCAGGTAATTTGGAGGAGGAGAGTTCTGAAAAGCCTGACAAACGTAATTATAGAGTGCAACAGTCCTCCCGGTAATGGGATTGATTCAGTGGCTGTTTTTGAAACATGCCTGCACTAATATACAGTGCTTGATTTTTTCAAGTGCTTCAAGATATTTGCTTTTTATGAACATGGATGAAATTTTTCCACTTACAGTTTATATCAGATGAGTACGAAGTTATTGACTGAAAGCCAGAAAAATGTGAGATTCTAATTACGATCGAAAGACACTCCACATGCATTTAAATCAATGCTATGACCCTTTCAGTAGTGCTGACTCCAGTTATTTCCACAAGCTCCCCCTGAAAATTAGTGCAGCTATCAGAGCCAAGTTTTTACCAACTCCTTTCCAAAAATGGGACAACACTTCCGTTGAGAATTATGCTTATTTCATTATGTATCCATGCGTGTTTTGGTGTTATATGATGATGGTTTCATGATGTTATATTGCTGTTTACAGCTCCAATGTAAGTGTTTATTATCTGACACTTAAATTCCAGGACAGTCTTTAACATTAATGGCTTTTGTAATAACAACATGATGTACAAAATAATTCATACTGGAAGAATTTGCATACTTGGAATATGGTTTTACACTTTTTCCTTTCTAAAATTTCTAAATTTCTCCTTCTCCTTTCTTTGTTTTTATGCTGTGCGTATTTGCACAAGTTACAGTCTTAAAATCCAAAGGCAGCTTACTCATTATTGGACCACACCGAAATCACTGAAGGGAAAGACTTATTGATGCTGTGTTTAAATACCATTAAGATCTTCAGGGTAGAGTCCATTATTATTTTCCCCAATTATAAAAGCTTTTCCACTGTGTCAATATTATCTTCATATACCTTTCTCTTCACACTTCCATATGAACTGGACTATTTTTCATAGTCCAAGACCTCTTAGCTAGGCTCAACATGCATTGTTATTAGAATGCTGCTTTCTAAAAAGCTAATAGTATTTGAAGTTTTGACTACAACTTCATTTGTGCAAATAGCATAACATTAGATTTCAGAGAGCATTAGGAGGAAGAATTAAGTCACTCTAAAAACAAATGGGTTACTCTATCGTAGTTTATATTTAAAGCTTTTGTTGAATTATTAAACATATCAACAGAAGGGAGAAGTTGGGGAATTCTAAAATCAGTATTTGTAAGGAAGTTTTGGTAATTTGTTTCAAAGGTGGGCTGCAGATGAGGTGGGTTGTAACATGATGAAGTATTTATTTGAAGGGAGGCAAAACATCTGATTGAGAATTGACTGCAGTTCATCCTGATACTAGAGTTTCTGACATGATTTCAGTCCTTGAGATTAAGACACTGATGATTTATGGTAAAGGCTGCATGAGTCAGGGAAGGGAGACATATCAAGTAATTACCCATCGTTACTACCACTTTCTTTTATTTGTTTATCAGATTAGCTAATTAGTTTGCAGAGAAAGAGAGAACAGACAAGTTTCCTTGCAGTGAGAAGAAATTTATAATATAGCTGACTAGTCAGTTTTTAATCTCTTTCTATTGGGACACGGTTGATGGGTAATAGCCAAAAGCAAACCCACTTCTGTGTGTACAACTACGGTTATGTGGAGTTCTCTGCATTTTAGAAGCAATTTGGACCCTTACTTGAAAAGTGGACCAATGTAGAGTTTCTGATCCAGGCTCTGTAATTAAATAGTTTAGGCTCAAATCCTAGCTCTGCCATTTACTAGTTTTGAATTGTTGAGTAAATGATTTAAACTTTCTAGGTTGCAGATTTCTTTTGATAAAATAGGTGTAGCCATTGCACCTTCCTCATACAACTGTTAGTTAATCCATGGAACACACGTAACAAAATTCAATAAGCCTTCTACCAAGAGTTTCTATTATTATTATCATCATCATCATTATCATCATCACATTTCCATGGAAGAATGTAAATTGGAATGTAGGTCAGAGAGATTAATATGTTCACACCACAGCATTCTGATACAGTGTCAGCTATAAAATGCAATTGCTTTGTAAGTAGTAAATGTGGTGCCAGCATTTAGCAGAAGGAAAGACTGGTGTAAAATCACTTTTATTGCCCTAAGCATCACTAGGTTTTAGGTTGGAATTTCTCAATGAGTATTTTTTTGCTCTTAAAATTTTCCTGCTTCTTAAATTTTGCTGCTGGGTATTATATGTATGTCATTTTATGTGCGACATAAAGTCTCTTGAAAAAATATAAAGCAAAAGGTTTATCTTTCCTTTCCTAGCCCTCCCCTGACAAGTGTCGTCTGTTCAAATCAGGGGATAAGGTTTGAGGAAGGAAGGAGGTTTTTTGTTTTTTGTTTTTTGTATTTTCCCAGTTTGATGAAATACTTGTGTGAATGAGCGGTCGAACTTTAGCCTTTATCAATCATCGCTAGTCCCTTAACCTGCACATCTACAAGCATTCACTCTGAAATTTTCCAAAATAATAACAACATAAAAAAGGAAGTCTGTTCAATCACTGAATTATCTGTGAGACTAGCCAAGTGGCACCAGCAGCACTGGCTTGGTTCCTACATCTGGGCTCCATGGCAGGCAAAAAAATCTCCATGAACAGTATTTCAAGAATTTTGGCAACATACAGAACAGGGGAATTAAAAAGAATTCTTTGCTGAAAACAGAACTGGTGGAAAACAATTCTTTTTGCTTGCTATAGTTCACCAAGCAGTCTAATGGGCCAGTGGTTAGGATATAAACAAGTATGCCCGGAGTTCAGCCCAAAGCCACTGTGTCCCCTAACAAAGGCCACTGGGCTCACTGGCTGAGTCCCAGGGATGAGAAACTGCAGTGGATTCAGTAATGGCAGACAGCGTAGAATGGATTCCGCGTATTACTATTCTCTAACCTAATGAGTAACATTTCCCGAAAGCCAGAACTCAGTAGCAGGTATATGAGACTTGGATGTTTTAACTTGATTTTTCTGTTCCTTCCTTCAAGTCATCAAGTAAAAGTGATTAGTTTCTTTCTTTGGTTCTCCAGTGTTATTCCAACACTGATGCATCCATTTTATAGAAAAAGGCCAGGTCAGTTCAACGAAACTATAGTCTTTTGTAGAAGAGATTTTCTTCAGAAACAAACTAAGAATTATAGGACTCAAAATTCAGTGGTGAAATTGAAATATTGAACAGGAGGAAGACTGTAATCAGAATGAGGAAGGACTCGGTCTAGTGTTTGAATTTTTAATTCAAAAGGACAGATGAGGACATTATTTCTAAAAATTACTATGAAATTCTCATTTTAATGAGAGATTTATCATTCATTGACAAATTCAATAGCCCTTGGTCTTGTCATAATCAAGAAGTTTGTAACTAAAAAAAAATTACATAACATAAAATGGACAAACAAAAAGACATGTTAGATCAATGTTTTGTATATTTGAGGCATTTAAAAAATATGGAACAATTAAATTTAGATGTTGGGTGCAAGTCATTGAAGAGATAAATAATCATTTGGAATCCATGTGGCTGGAAAAATTCCACGGAGAGCACGAGAGGGGAGTCTTTCTGACCCTGAAGGACACATGTAACACAAGGCCTGTAAGAAGAGACAGAATTAGCTTCCAGCCCAAAAATGTGCTGGATCCTGGTCTAGGACGAGCATGACAGCTATCAGAGGAAGATGTGACAGTCTATGGGCAGGAGGGCTTCACTGCAAACACTCTCTAGTCAGCCCGACGGTACAACGGAGAAGGAAACTCAGTAGCTTTTTTATATAAGATGGTCTGTAAGTCTTATATAATGAGATTATGTAGCTGTGGCAAAACCAGAAATCACGAATCTGGAATCCAGAGCTGATTCCAGGTGACACAGGTTAGATCAAAGTTGGTTGGGGTGAGAGCAAAGATGCAGAATTGTTAACATTTCTTTGCTCACAGTTTTCTGAATTCTAGGGGAATGTGAAGCAGCGAGCCCACAGTTCTGGGATTCTGTGACTTGAAACATCCCTTACCTTTGGTAGGCCACTTGAAGTAATAAACCTGAAGTGTAGAGAGAGGGAGAGAAGCCAGAGAAACTGCGTATTCTACACCATCACGTTTCACAGACTGCTGGATAACTTTTGCGCTACTTGTTTGCTGTATTAGTAAAATGAGATGGAAGAACTCCTCCTGCAGTCTAGGTGGTTGCTCGTGCCAGCCTTCCAACATGGAATTAGTCTTTGGAAGCTGGCCTGTCTCAACATATTACAAGGCCTTCAAGTTAGGCCAGAATTCTGTTTTTTCATAAATAGTAAAGAACCATTTAAACAGCTATTCTTTTTCATTATAATTTTGTTATTTTCATGTAATACTAGTAGATATTAATAAAGAAAATAGAAAAAAACACTTCTTCAACAAAAAATAAAACAAAATTATGTAACAAAATAATTAGAGAATAGCAATGATCAGTATACTGTGTACCATGATCTTAAAGGAATGGCTAAAATGTTAGTCAAAGACAAAAAAAAAAAAAAAAAAAAAAAAAAAGATTCTCCCTTACAAAGAAGAAACAAACAAGTAATAGGATAAAGCTTTCTTTTCAATGAACAAGAGAAAATAGTAGTCCTTCTAATCCTGTCTCTTCCATAAGCATTTTTTAGGCCACTTAAGAAGTGACTTGTACTGTTTGATCCAGCTTCTTTCCTGACAGAATAAGTGCACTGTTGTCTGTTCCTTTATTTGTTACTGTGCAATAAAACAACTTAACTTTAATGGTGTTAAGTAGCAATTAGTATCATAGTCGTTGATACTTTTAGGATTTGACTAGATTCTGCTGGGTAGTTCTCCCAGAATCTCCCTGTGGCTGTGGTCACATGGTAGCTGGGGCCAGACTCATGCCGAAGGCTGCATCTCTCATCTTTCTGGCACGTGGGCTGGGATCAGTTGGGGTTCCTCAGCATCTTTTTCAGCTTTCTCTGGGTCTTGTCCATCTGGTCACTCCATCGTGACAGCTATAGGCTAACTGTGATGGTCATGCTCAAACGTGTGAGTCTTGAGAGAGCCCAGGGAAAGCCCTACGACCTTCAGTGACCTAGTCTTGGAAGTCAAACAGTGACAGCTTCTTTGCAATTTATTGTTAAACCAAATAATTATATAAATCCATAGTCAAAGGGAGAGAAAGTAGATTCTACCTGTTGAGAGAAGATAGTGGAAGAATTTGGGGCCATTTGTTACAACCTCCATGGTCTCCATCACCTGCTTTGATAATGAGCAATCGGCAAACTTCATTTGAGGTGCTAATTTTTTCTTTAATTCATTATTAGAATCACAATATTTCTTCATTTCCATTGCCAACATTTATTGAGAATATAATAGAAGAAGGAAATGTTCTAGGAATGCGTATGACAAATGCAGGAGTGCCACCTCTGCCTTTTAGGTGTTTCCGTCTGTGGGAATAGCACAAAATAAAGCACTGATCAAGGCAAATATTTAACTTGCAACAAATACTTTAGAGGCTCTTTTATGTGTCAGATATAGTGCTAAGATCCTGGACTACAGTCACACATGACTCATGTTCTATTTGTTTTGGGTCCCACCCCCAGTTTGGGGGATCAAGGTCCCATACTTGGTAGGCAGTTGCTCTACTACTGAGCTACACGGCTAGTCCAAGACTCATTTTGCATATTCCATGCACTCATCATCTAATCTCCTTGATGAACATAATGGAACGATTTGATTAAGAGGGTACACGACTCCACTGAAATGCTTTCTACAAAAGCTTCAGCAATTATCTCTTGTCAAATGCCCATGGATACCTGGTGAAATCTGTGCCCTTTTCTTAGTCCACATCGCGGTGATCAAAATTTGACACTCCTAATCTTCTTTATACATTTTGTTCAACTGGTTTTTATGACACCACTTTCTTTTTAATCTTTTTACTTCATAACCTCCACTTTCCTATTCTACTTTGGTGTCTCTTTTCTATGTCAATATTGAGATATTCTGAAGTTCAGTTAGGAATCTGTCCCTACTACTTTTGTATATTTTCTTCTTGAACGATCCTATTCTTGCCCACATATTTGAATGCCACTTATGTGCAAACAATTCCCAAATCTGTCTTTCTATCTACCTTGGTCATTTGTCCAACTACCTACTGGATACATAGACCTACCTACCTAATAGGCCCGATTGAACAACTGCTAAAATAGAACTTTTCATTTCACCAAAAACTCAAACTTAGTTCTTTCTGGTAGTCTACATCTGAGTTAAAATCTGAGTTAAAGAGACTTTTATCTACCTTATGCAAAATGCCTAGAAATCTTTTTATTTTTCTTCTTTTTTTGGTGCTCGGGATTGAATTCAGGGCCTTGTGCTTATGAGGCAAGGACTCTAACCACTGAGCTAAATCCCCAGCCCCTAGAAGTCATTTTTGATAATGCTCTGGTTTGGAATTATCTTCCAGAGGCCTTTGTGTTGAAGGTTTGTCAGCAGCCGTCACGCTATTGAGAGATCGTGGAACTTTCAGGAGGTGGGGCCTGGTTAGAGAAATTAGGTTACTGGTGGTACATCCTTAAAGGAGGTATTGGGACCCCAGGCCCTTCCCAGCTTTGCTGTTTGACCCCCGTAAGGTAAACAGTCTTCCTTGCCATGCGCTTTTACCTTGATATTCTGTGCCACCATGCCACGTGCCCAAGGCAAAAAGTCCAAGTGTTCCTGGGTGCAAACATCTGAGACTGTGAGCCGAAATAGAGCTTTCCTCTTTTAAGTTGATTAACTCAGGTATTTTTTTTTTTTTTCTTTCTGGGGATCGGACTCAGGGCTTTGTCCTTGCAAGGCAAGCACTCTAACCACTGAGCTAAATCCCCAGCTTTAACTCAGGTAGTTTTACAGAGTGATGGAAAGCTGATAAAATAATTTTTTTTAACTCTTAGCCACCACATAAAATCCATTAGAAAATTCTGCTGATATTACAAAAATCTTCAGCACACTGTTTTCTTAGCACATCAGTAGCTACAACCAACATCTACTTACTATAGCTACCTCCTGTGTCACAGTAGATGCTTAATAAAGCTGTTTGTGTAAATGAATATATTCATGAAATAGAAGAGTAACATGAGACTAGTGACTGTTCCTATCATCGTACTGACATTTTGGAGGGTGCTGGGGATCAAGTCAGGGCCTTGCACTTGCTAGGTAAGAGCTCTACCACTTAACTAAATCCCAAACCCCATTATCAACATATTTTTTAGGAGTAGAAAAAGCAGGAATGAAAGTGTGAAGTTAAGCAGAATTAGTGTAGGCATCCAATCTACCTGAAACTTGTAAGGGATAGCAGGTCTGGGAATGTATCCAAATCCCAGAAAGAATCTCCTCAGATACAAAACTTCACTCTGGAATCCTAGAGAAGCAGTATTCTGCTATGAAGTGGGTATTTTCAAAAAGTTACTGTAAGCCAAGAAATTTGACAGTAAGGGCTCATGTTATATTTTCCCCTTCTTTGTCTGACAAATTCAAAATGACATGAAGATTTAAACTCTTGTCCCATCTTTGCTCCTTGTAAATTTTTTCTTTCTGTTAAGGCAAAAGTTATTTTCCTTTCTTCTTCGGTGTTTTGGAAGAACATTACTATTACTTACTTGTCAAATAAAATGCAATTTTTTCCAAAACTAAGCATGGAGTTTATTTTAAGCTTTAAAGTATTTTTTCAGAAAACTTCCCTGGAAGTACAGTACACTGATATCCAAAAAAGCAAATACTATTTTGTGTCTTGATGCTTTCAGAGGAAAGAGTGAAACGTCTCCATTTATCTGAACCCTATAATTTGGTTCTCAATATCCAAAATTTTATTTTGAAGGAAATTCTATATCATGGGTTATTTTTATATTCTATATAGTGCTACAGTTAGTTTTCAAACTGTGCAACTAAGAATTTGTTTTTTCTCTCTCTTTACTTGTATTTACTTATTAAAGTTTGGTCTGAGATACTTTAGCTGCACTTATCTTTGCTTCGATTACCAGGTTGGAGCTTTCAAAAGCACTTCACCAAGATCTTTTGAAACCAGCTGAACAGCAAGGTTTGACTTAGATAAAGGGCACTTTTTAATTTCGCCTCTTCTAACTTACCTACTCAAACTGCTTTAAAAAAAAAAAGTCCCTGGCAAGCCTGGCAACTATCTGATTGGAAACACTTCCTCCATGGGAAGGGCTGCCAGGAAGTACTAGGGCAAGTTGTGCAATCTCTGCCCTGCCACATAGATGTTTGCTTCTCACCCGAAGAATCCAAATTGGGAGGGTTAACTGGGGTGAAGATGGGGGTTTGAGATAGCAGAAAGAAATGGTATGTTTAAAGCTTTGCACAAAACTCAGCATTTTATCCCTTTTTTCTCTCCCATATATGGTGTAAAAAAGTATTAGGAAGAAGAATAAAAAAAGCTAACGTTTATTGTTTCCTGCCTGCCAGGTACTGAAAAGTGTTCTCTGAAGTAGTTACCGCTAGACACACACTCTGCAACTCAAGAACTTGTGGCGATTGGAGACGTGATTAACTTAGTAAACAAGTAGTAGACAGGAGAGCTAGAGTTTCAGCTTCGGACTATTTGATTCTGAAGGTGGCAGACATAGACGAGGCCTCTCTTCCGCCCTGTCTTCTCTCCTTCTTTCCCCCCTCCCCTTGTGCTGGCTATAACAATACTTTGCCCCGTGTGATTTTTCTTTCCGAAGTCTGAGGGTAGAGGGTAGAGGCCTATTACCACCCTGGGCCCAGGCCAGCCATCTAAATACAGAGTATGCCAAGTTCAGGTCTGGCTCCTCAATTATAGTCTCCTTTTAGCTTCAACTTCAGAGAAATCCCTAGAGCAAGTGTTAAACTTGGTCACCCACGCTACTTCCTTTCTTGGCTGACGGTCAGAGAGAGTGAATTCCGGATCCAGCACAAAGTCTTATTCAGGAAATAATAACGGCTGCAGCCCAAGCACTCGGAATCTCAGCCTTGAAACTGAGTTCAGGTCATTGCCCAAGTTTATTGAGTTTGATAGGGTGTGGGCCTGGCTTCCAAATAAACATGACCGTTTCCCCTATACAGTGCTATACAGTACTTTATGGCACGCTGCCTTTCACATTTGTAATAGCAACTCTAAATAAGTAACTCTTGCATCAAAATATCTTCCAGTTTAACCCTCCTTCTTAAATAGCTAACCTATATTAAATAAGTATATTATTCATGGAATGAGAGAGTTCTATCATCATTCATATCTAGTATGATCATTTTTTAAAAAGTAGTATTCTTTCCCGGAAAACATTTAAAGGCAATTAATTTAAAAGCAATTTGGCTTGATTAGTTATGGTCATTCCTATGTATTTTGTTATTGTTTTTACTTCTGGCATTTTCTTAAGAAATGTGAAATTAGGCTGGGGATTTAGCTCAGTGATTAGAGTGCTTGCCTTGTAAGCACAAGGGCCTGAGTTCGATCCCTGGCACCACCAAAAAAAAAAAAAAAAAAAAAGTGAAATTAGTTTTTTTCAAATTTCTTTAATTTCTTTTGATTTTTGACCTTTCTTAACCATCTGAACTATGATATTTTGTGCTTTATGGAGTAACTGTGAAAATGGCATTGTGTGATATATTTAATTCAAAAAGCAATGCATAAAATGAGTAAAATTAAAATTTTTAATAAGTTGTAAGCAAATACCTTGAGAAATACAATATTGAAATACCGTTTACCTATTAATTGAAAACACTGTTAGACGTCTCTGTGAATGTATTTGGACCTTAAAGGGAAGGAAAGATGAAAAGTCAGCACTGGCTCTACTTTCCCATAAAACGTCCAGGAAACACGTTTTGTTTTCTGGCAGATGGCCTTAGTCACCTCTTTTGTTTCTAAAAATCATGGTTTTTCTACTAATTTACATGCAGACATTCCTTTACCATTCTCTGATCCATAAGGGTAAGTCAAATCTCTATTAATACTCTTACTCTTTAATATTACATTTTGTAATTGTGTGTGTGCCTATAACAAAATATTTTTATAGTTTGTTTAACTAATAATAGTCTCCTCCACTGTGAAGTTCATGCAGTCTATAGTTACGTGTATTGTACTCATTTATATACTCATATCTCTAGGACAATGTTGACATAGTGTGTAGTCAGTAAACACCATGGGGAATATATAAATAAATAAATCAGTGAAGGAAAGAATATAACTATGATCTGTTTATTTTTCATTATATCCTGCTAGGCCATGAGTATGGTATGTTTTAAAAAGTAATTCGACAAGCATTTGGTAAACACTCACTGTATTTCTGAGCCTGTTTAGGTGCTAAGGATGAAACAATGAATACAATCATCTGTAACCTGTCTTCATGGAGCTCTTAGAGTTGGGGTAGACACAATTATTAAGGTACCTTAGAAATAATACTATTAGGCAGTGATTGAAGTTATTTGGAATAATGAGTATAAGCACTATGTGAGAAAATGGTGGGGATCTACTTTAGATTGCAGAGTCATGGTGTATGTTCTTAGGCACATTTTATATAATTTGGTATTTTTATCATATTTTTGTGCATAGTCTTTATATTTCATTTATCTAATGAGATAGGAATCAGAAGGATCAAATCTCTTTGTCTTTTCCAGAACTATAAACTAATGCTGAACATATATTGGCAAATTATTATATTCATAGTAATGGGTTGAAAATACGTTCCGATCAAATTTCTTAAAAATTAAGGCATTATGTGAGACCAGAGAAATTTCTGTTCCCACATATACTTTATAAGAAAGACTGGCCAGTAATCCAGCTCATGAAGGGTCCTTTAAAATTTGAATCTCTTGAGACTTATATTTCAAATCTGTGCATTATATGTTGTCTAAATAAATTTTGTTATTTCCCATTATTGATGCTCAAAAATTCTGTTAAGCAGTAACTTCTTCTCTTACCTTAAATTACTCTTTTAAGGAGCATTTTCTGGGAGACCTATATTCAGGTTAGGACCAATATAAAGAACTGAAAATAACCATTTATATCATTTCTTTTCCTTTTCTCCCGTGTTTCCACCCAGTTGAAATTCACTACTGGATTAACATTGACCGGGTCCAACACTAGACCGAGAGATAGGAGAAAAGAGGAAGAGGGTGGAAGATGGGCTACACTGAGTAAGGAAATAAGGTTTTCCAGAGGAGAAATGAATTTGAGCTTTTTCCCGCCCTTTTTTTTAGGACATGGATACGTTCAACCATACCCTAGACTCGGTCACCACAGGGTTGGCACATTTTAAGTACTTAAGCAAGAGCAAAGTGTCTTAAGATCTTTATTGCTCCTTTCTAGTCTGAGCACCTGGAAATCAAGAAATTTGCATTCCATTAGTTGATGAGCAAAGACCACATAGGTTTTGCACATTCTTTAAATTTATTATACTTTTCTCCTGTAGAAGGGTTCATCTGGACAGCAATTTGTAACACTACTGCTAGCAACTGTAATACTGTAGGAGCTACACATTCCTTCATTCAGTGTTAACACATAGATTTTTATCAATGTATTACCAATTAACTGTGTTTTCTCCACTAGAAGAATTAGAGCGAAGCTTTTTTTCTGGGTAATTGAATGATGTTAACTTGTGGAAAGAGTCCCATCCTAAGGACTGGGAATAGATGTCAACAGTTCCAGTGAGGCTTCCAAATCCAGATGACCTAGTTAATTTTATTTCAGGGCAATGAACAGATGGTGAGTGTTCTCGGTCTATCTGGCATTAATGTGGACTCTCTCACCATAGGACTTAACGGTGGCAGATGGCGGTGGCATTAGCAAACATTCAGTTCTCTTTCCTCTGTTCTTCCCTTAGGACAGAGGAAGGCCCTGCCATGGCTCACGGCTGAGTCAGGTGGAGGCCGCCTCTCCAGTAAAGCCTGAGGAATGTCAAACCGCTGGAAGACCTCAGTCATTGGGGATTTCCGGGTCACCCCTGCTAACAGGTCCAGCCGGGAACTCTTCAAAGGCTTGTGGATCTTACAGCTTCAGTGCTGAGTCCACCTGGGGTCCATCACCACCCCAAAGCCAAATGGAACATGTCTAAGACATGAGCGGAGTTTACTTTCCCGCTCATGAAAAAGTGCCTGAATATATAAGCAGCCTTTCTTGGCCTCTTTGGACTTTTCTGGATAGAAAACCAACCAGCCCTATTTAGCAGAGTATTTTCCAGCCACATGAATCATTAAACTTTCTTGGTGGACTGCTGGCAACACCAAGGCAGAACTCTGAATTTCATTTTTTTTTTTAAAGAAGAAATCTATTTTCCAAAATCTAGGTGAGAATGTGTTATAGATATTTTACTTGAATTTCTACAAACTCATGAGTGACAGTGTAATTGCCACATAACTATGATAAAATGACATTAGTGCTTAATTTATGAACTAACTCTAAATCACTATGTCAGAGTGAATTGAGACTGGGGAGATTCTATTCTGGGAGATATTTGAAGTTTCAGATAATCAATAATATAATTTTCATTTTAAAGAACTTTATGGAATAAAAAAAAACATGCATGCAAAAGAATATGAGTGCTTATTTAATCATTCTCTCCTGTCTTAGAGGCACATGTTTTTCAGCATGTAAGAATTTAAATTCTTAACTTTTTCCATGTCCTCTTTCAATTTTGATAGCTCTTGTTCCTAAGCAAGTGCGAGATGTGCAAGACCCGACCAAGAAAAATGTGATTGATAATTTAAATTGCACATGTTCCGCAATGCAAACTTGCTATCATTAGAGCTGTGAAATATGGCAGAAAATATCCTGTATCAATTATCCCTGAGTGAGGAGCTGGAGATAATAAATGACACTGGGGGATTATTACTTACTGTAGGCGGCGATGTGTGTAAGGATAAAATTCTTCTGACCCCCATCAGAGTGACTGTTTGCCAGTTGACAGAAAATGCTTAGCAGTAAGCTGCAGTCTGTTTCTGGATTGAGGCTCTGTATTGCAGAAGAATGATATACAACCACTTTAGCTGCTCAGCTAGTACTAGGCTTATTGGCTACATTGCTCAGGGCACATTACAGCTGCATATTAGCTTTCAGGAACTAAAAAATAGCTGCTTTAAATGTGTCGGCAGTGCATCAAGATGATTTAGAACATAGCAACACCAAACTTTGAGTTAAAATTGGGGTACATTAGATGCATATGTTAGGACAGGCATTGTTTTGAGCGTTGGGACCTATGAATATATTGATTAAAGCATAATGCACTTACCGAAATGACAAAATACAGTCATTCAGTCTAATGGATGACCTCTCGTCCAGTGTTCTTAAATATCTTTCAAAATTTGACTAGGATATTCAGCAAGCATACCGGGTTACTTTAATAAACATTTGACCGGCTTTTTGCTAGAATACTTCTTTAAGCAAGAGTTTGATATGGGATCCCCTTATAAAATCCTGAATTTAAAGGAAAATGCAACTTGTAAGTTTTCTTAAACAGAAATATAGAACACACTGTTTTCCAGTGAATTTGAATAGGACTATAAATTAAATGAGTTCTGGTATCTTTAAAAACTACAGGGTCTTGCTTTGTTTTATTTCATTTTACTTTGCTTCTGAATTATTCACACAATTGACTTAATACACTGCTCTGACTTGCTAGAGAGGACTACTTAAATTTATTTGTGTTAATCTCACAAGAATAGTGCCGAATGTATTTGTTATGTTGGCTTTAGAGGTGCTCGTGGAATTTATAAATATTTTAAAATGTAGAATCATTGAATTTTAGAGAAGTTATAGACTAAATTCGTTCTAATGCGGTAAAACAAAGGGAGTTTGAGACTCAAACAAGGTCACAAAGTAGAATAAAGCTGTCACTAAAAGTTACATGTTTCATACTCAATGAATGCTTCTGCTTTTGATGTTGATATAATTAAATATTAATATGAGGTATCCCTAGGAGTCTAGCAAATAAAGACTGACAGGGGGAGCCTAAGACTTAGTTACCTACCTCAAGTGGCAGCCTGTAAAGAAAAATTTATAAAATTTCAAGTATAAAGACAAAACACAATGATGGGAAATTTCTACTACCAAAATCTTGAAGATTTTCCCTCAGGCAACTACCTCTACGATTAAGTCTAATATTTCAGTCACTATTTGTTTTTATATACAGGATATATTTCACACAATGTGGTAATTCTTTTACTACATGTAAGTAAAAGACTGATTCTTCTGTGGCTCCTGGAAGGCAACTAAGATATAGAAGGGCAAGCGGGATCCTAACTCTCAAAGGACAGGCTATGAGAAGGTAACCTTCACAAACTTCATAGCTTTTACCTGCTCCTAAACAGGGCTGTGAAGGAAAGAAGATGAGTTAAAAAAAATCTTTTTGAGTACATAGTATTATATTTCGAGAACTCTGTTAAATATTTTATATCATAATTTTTCATTTGATTTCTTTAGCAACATCCTGAGGTAGGAAATATGAACGTTTCCATATAAAGAATGAGTTGATAGTGGTTTAGAAGTTAAAGACTTTTCCTAAGATCATGTAACTAATTGACAAAGCCACTACTTGAATTCAATTTTATTGGAAGTCCAATGTTCTTTTCTTAATTATAGCTCTAGAATGATTAAGTTTAATAGGCAAAGAGAACGGGATACAGAAAGTCATGCCAGGTAAGGGCTTGATAAGTTTCAGCAGACCGAGATATTAGGGTTAAAGCCTTCAGAAATCAGCTCTTAAAAACTGACTAGTATTCAGGATCTGGTTGTTAAGTAACTGTTGTCCAACTGTTACATGGTTTGGAATCAGTCGGGTGGAAGTGTTTACACCACAGAAATTGGCAACTGCCAATTCAGGAACGCAGGCCAGATCCCTCAGTTATTAAGTAGCAGCCATAAATATGGACTTCTTTTGATATTAAATTGCCCCTATATTAAATGTTTAGAAGAATTCAGAAAATTTGAAAAGACATATGGCCAAACGCAGCAAGTCTGCAGACTGGGTCTGACCAGGGAGCCACCGTTCATAGCTGTGAACTTGAATGAGACCTTTTGGTCGTCAGTCGGGAGGTCGATGTTCTCCGCTCACTGTCTGCCACCTTCCCGGCAAACTACTTGAACCATACTCTGTGACCGTGTTTCCCCGAGTGAGCTACAATTTCATGAATGATGCAGTTTTCATCTTCCTGAGTGTACTTGGCATCTTCAAGTCATTCATCACACGCAGCCTGCCTGACTGAGTCCCTTTGCTCTGGCTCTCGTCCCTTGGGTTCAGCAGATTATCAGCTGAGCGCTGCCATGCTCAGACCAGAGAGGGTAGAGGATGCCGTGGAGGTGAGGACAGGAAGGTGGGTGGTCTGGGACTTTTGTTTAAATGTTTGTTATTGAAGAAAAATGTCACCTGAGGAAAAAGATTTCCTTTTATTATTTCTCTCTTTCTCCTTTTTCCTTTCTTCTGCCTCACCATTGACATAGTCCAACTACTATCCTCAGTCCAGAAATTTCCTCAGAGTGACTCTTAGAAGGTCATCATGGAGAAAGGTCTTCTCAGTTCACTTTGTCTTCTTAGTGGCTGGGGCTCTGGCTAATCAAGAACGGAGGTCTAGCACTTTTTTTTTTTTTTTTGGTCTTTTTTGTTGTATGTGCACCTATCAATTAAAAGGAAACTACATGTGCATCAATATATGAATATTTTATTCATTATGTCACTTGCGATCTAGTGTTCTAGTGTGTTGTGTATATTTGAAAGACACTTAAATAGGATTTTAAAATAACAGGAAGAAATATGAGCAAACTCTAGTGTCCTTTTCCAATCCATGGAGGATCATGAAGTATGTGTCACAAGAGGGACATCTTTGGGTCTTGAGACAGATCAGCTTTCAGACAGAATAATCTGAGAAGGTGAGTGATCGACCTTCATTTATTTATTTATTTATTTATTTATTTATTTATTTATTTAGCACCAGCGATTTAAATCGGGGCCTTTTTAACTGAGCATCATGCCTGGCCCTATTTTAATTTTTATTTTAAAACAGGGTCTTGCTAAGTCACTGAGTTGCCCAGTCTGGGCTCAGACTTGCGATCGTCCTGCCTCATCCTCCTAGAATGCTGGGATTCCAGATGTGGGCTGCCAGGCTGACTCTGACCTGGTCTTTGGCCTGTTTTCCACTGGAAAGGTGGAAGTTCTCCAGCAGGAAAGCAAGCCTGGAGTGTCTCCTGCAGTGTATCTGCTGAGACTCTCAGCTGGTCTTAGGATCTAACGGCATTCTGTTGAGACTTTTCCTAAAAACTGTGGATATACATCTCTCTAAACTCTTATATTTCTCCATGTGTCAGGGTTACACAGAGCACCAAAAGCATATTATAATGATAGGAACTGCATGTGAATCTCACTTGGAAGAGAAAAGTTGAGAATCCATCCCAACCCACTAGGATCACTTGTCCCAGAGAACATGAACCTTCCCTGTGTGCACTGGGCTGTCTGCCCATAGCACCCCTGCTCTCGTATTCCACTTGGAAAGATCTCTTTGGCTATTTTCACTATTAAGGTTTGTGTTGTATTCTCTGATTAATCTCTGACCTGAACCACAATGCCTGGAACGAAATCAGAAATGAATGTAACATACAAGGCCTTCTTTTCCTTCCCAAATTTCAAGGGCAGATTTCCTTTTTTGTTTTTTTTTTGGCAGATTTCTTTTTAACAGCTGTTCATTACCTGATTGGAATAACAGAGTTTGTGAAAATGTCAGAGAAAGAGCTAACAAAACATCTGCTCTAATCGTAGAACTTTATTTCTAGAAAGATGAAAAAGAACAATCCATCAGAGGAAATCTCAATAATCCTGTTAACAGTAATTTTACTTTAATTGTAAAAGGTTATATCTATCTCCTTGCTTCTTTTTTTTTCTCCTTGCTTCTTAACATTCCTTTTTCTAGAAATACAGTTGAATAGTGAAGCTATTTTGTTTGTCAGATATTGTTTCGAATCCCACTAAGAAGCTGATGTACCTCTGTATTTTATGAGGTATTATTTTCTACCATTAATCCTAAGTTAATCATTGATAGCTTTATTGTAGTTAAGCAGGGTTTTTTTGTTTTTTTTTTTTTTTTTTTTTTTTTTTTTTTTTTTTTTTTTTTTTTTGTGGTGCCGGGGATCGAACTCAGGCCCTTGTGCTTACAAGGCAAGCACTCTAATCACTGAGCTAAATCTCCAGCCCCTTAAGCAGGTTTTGATTGAAAAAAAAGGTCTATTATCTTGAATATTTTCCTGTCTTCTTATTTCAAGATGTCATCTATATTTCTTTACCTTCAGCTCTTCACGAATTAAATTTAATTAACTGAAATCATCCTCTTTCTAAAATAAAAAGTCATTCTGACTTGGACAAAGATAAACTATACATTTCTCTCACTCAGTAGTCAACACCAATGTCCCTGCTATTACAGTCTGAATTTCCTAGGAGCAACCGTGTGTGTGAAAAGACAGCTGACTGAAGTGTCACATTGTGCCAAATATTATCAATGGTTCTGTATTAACCGGGCGTGACACAACAAATGGTATTCAGTTGAGGTTATTTCTTCAGTTGTTGACATTTTAATCAGTAACTCATATATGTGAAGAGAAAATATGTTTACAACATCTCTGGTGGGCCTAGAAGATCATGGTGGGAGGAAATCCAGTACCTAACCTGCTTTCTCCACCTTGTAATCCCATCATGGCTGGGAGAAGCGAAGGATAATATTATATGAACAAATGTAAATCCCGCAAACAATTAACCTCTTTATCTTCTCTTTGCTTCCATGGGCCTGAGATATCTTTTCTTTTTCGTATTCTTTTTTTTTAGACAGAGTCTTGCTATGTAGTTCAGGCTGGCTTTGAAACCACGGTGATCCTCCTGCTTCAGCCTCCTGGGTGCTGGGACTACAGGTGTGCACCACCATACCTGGCAGGCCTAAGGCATCTCAGTTGTTTCTTCTAATATCTGTTTATGGCTACCAGCAATGGAGCTTTGCTTTCATCACCACCACAACTGTACCTTCCAGAAGTAAAAGCACCACTTGGAGTTGTCAAGGATTTAACTACAAACATACAAAGAAATAGAAAATTTTAAAAAATCCAAGCGATGCTGATTAAAATCTAGAAAGCTTTTAAAAGTAATACTAATAATATATATTTTATATTACAATGTAAACAGAGCTAAGTCCAAGAATCCCACCCTGACTCATCTTTGTTTCAATCTGGAAGTCAGATCTGCTGAATCCATTCAAACTCTGCTAAACGAAGGTCTTCAGCTTCTAAACTGTTAGGTTCTGATGAGTGTTACTCCTTTTTGGATCAGACTTCTCATTTTCTCAGTATCTTCTGTATCTTTTTCATACCAGAATTGTTTCCCCCTCCTTGTCTTTTTCTTCTTAAAATCTTGGAAGAGAATGGCCATCAAAGATCCTTTCAGTGAGCCTCAGAAAGAGTCTTTGAAAGACTGAAACTAGAAATTCCACTGGCCCAGCTACTCCCCTTCTAGGTGTCTTCCCACAAGTGTTAAAGACATCATTTCACAGCGGTATGTGCATATCCATGTTTACAGCAGCACAATCCATACGAGCGTAATGTTGAAAGTGACGTATACACAACGGATGTGAGGATGAAGAAAATGTGGTATTTACACACAATGGTATAGTACTCTGCTATAAAGAAAGATAAAGTTGAATCATTTTAGGAAAATGGATGCCCCTTGAGACCATAGTATTAAGTGAAATTAATCAGACACACCAACTTAAATATCATATAGTTTCTGTTATATGAGAAACCCAAAATGTAAATAAAGAGCAAAATAAAAGATAGATAATAGGAAGTCAGGAGATAGATCTTTCTTAAATAGGAAGGGGCCCAAGACATGGAGGAAGGAGAGGGAGGGAAAAAGAATGAAAAAAGGGATTAAGATGTGTTCTGTAGATATGCCAACCCCACACAAGGAATGTGAGCATTATGTACAGCAAACATGTACTAAAAAGAAAAAGAAGATCTTTACTCAGTTAAAAATTCTCCATTTTTGCCCTTAGGACTTTTTAAATTTTCCTTTCCCATTTGTTTGGTTTACCTTGTTCGTTAGCTAGTCATAAAAGCTCACTCTTGCGGTTGCTTATACTTTGAACTCAGACCAAAGCTTAATTCTGTAGGGGAATACGATCTCCATACTGTGCTCCCTCTAGGTATTAATTTCCTTGTTATTTCTTTTCTCACTAGTTTCCAGAAAGCAGAATTCCATATTACCTTGTTTGAAAACTATTTTAAGTCTGATGGGCCTAATCACTAAATACTATTTATTCGTTTTGTTGTTTGAAGGAAATCTCAAATGTGCAATAACTGTACATTATGGAGCAACTAAAATGCCTAATTTTAAATTACTTGTAAGAGTTTTCTGGTCTTCTTTCTTGATTATGTCCTCGTCCTCAAAGATGGATGTTATCCACCTCTCCCTTTTCCTTGTGTCTCTCTTCTTTGGAAGATGATTTTCCAAGAATCTTCCCTTATTATTTTAATTTATCACACACGGCAAACATTATTAGAATGTGCAGATTCCAGTTCTCCGGTCTAGTCCAGTTATGAGAGTTTATATTCTAAATCCCCGTGGGACACCGCGGGACCATGAGGTGGGTTGTGGCTAATGAACCATGTGTCGGTGTGCTACGCACACTTCTTGCAGAGATGATGAAAAGCTCCCGTGTTCTTCTAAGCTGGTTTTTCTGTTATTGTGACTACCAACTATAATCCAGATGGAAGATCATGTTAGCTTCCCTTCCCTGATTATACAGACACAAGGGCTGCACTGCGGGCTTACGTTGGACATGGAGTATAAGTGAGAAATTCACCTTTGTTGTTTTAAGTAACTGATGCTTCACGGTTCATTTGTTTCCAAGGTAAAAGCTACTCTATCCTGATTAGAGAAATCACTACGTCTGGAACAGCCGTTAACAATAACAGGGGTAATTTCCACTGGCAGAAGAGGCGTAAAACCTCAGATTCTAATGAAATGATAAATCTATCTTTGTGCTCATAAACTGTGAAAGGAGTGAGGTTTTTCAGGCAAGGTAACATTTTGATTTATTAAACTTGGAGTAATTCAGATCCTTATTTTTAGCACCCCAAAATGAAAATTGCTTTTTGGTTTGCAAATTGGATTTTTTGTCATAGCACTTTTTTCTGCAAAACTATTGTTTTATTCCTAGTTTGTTTTCTAAAACTTGTACATAGAAGGAGGTGAGTGAATACTTACAGCTGGAAGAATAGCTCAGCTTCGTGGTTCCGCCCCACCCACAGGCTCAGATGTAGCACTGTACACAGGGCTCCTTTTCTATAGATCCCAGTCATGTTTGGAGATCTGTATGCGTTTTGCCTCCCAAACCTGCCTTGAGTACACTGATTGTTCATTCCTAAGGCTTTCCTTCACATCTGGTCTCTACTCTCCATTTAAGCCTGATTCTTCGACTCTACTTGCTTCCCACACTCTCATCTGGGACCTGTGTATCGATCGCCTTTGTTCTTCAGCCAAAACTTATTTGCCTTTCCCTTCTCTGCTGCTTGGACTCAGCTCCTGGAACGTTAGCGTTGGCCGAGTGCAGCCTTACCACATTCTCAGGAAAAGAAGCCAGCAGCAAGAAGGCAGATCGAAAAGTAAATCATAATAGAGATTATTTTGGTGTGTGATTTCAGGAAATCAATCTCATTGTTTCACACTTTTCCATGATTTTATTTATTTATGTGCTTGCTGGTTAGTAGTTTACTCTTTAAGCACATTGTAATCCATCCAGGTGTCACCTCTGTTGCCATCCCAATAGCGAAATGTGAAAAGATATGAAGGGAAAGTACTGTTATAAAAAAGTTCCCTCATCATCCAGAGAGGTCAGGGAAACAATCAGAAAGCAAATCTCCGGCTGGGGATTTAGCTCAGTGATTAGAGTTCTTGCCTTGCAAGCACAAGGGCCTGAGTTTGATCCCAGGTACCACCAAAAAAAAAAAAAAAAAAAAAAAGAAAGCAAATTTCAGTTGCTATCTGAGTCCTTTGCCTTCATATGTCTTGGCACGATCGTAACGGAGAGCTAATTCTCAATAGTGACTCTGAAATAAGCTTCCATGCGTGATGGTGCCTCAACATTACAGCCAGGAACATCTTGTGTACACCTTACAGGACCATCTAGCTTATTTAAGTCTCTCTGTATTTCCTACAAACAAAAATGACACCCCCTATTTTTTCAATATTTGTTACAGATCTATCTCAATCTGTGGAATAGGTTGAACTGAACTGTTTTTCTTGCATTTTCCAATCTCAGATGATTTAAGGATGCCACTATTACCACCAAAAATGAATTTTAAAAAATAATAAGCAATTTTTAATTTTTAAAGTTCCCTTTTGAAAGAAAAATAAAACTGACTTTTCACATATCATTACCATAATCCTTGATTCTTTATGATTTTCTTTTTACTACCTAGTCATATAGAATTGGTGATGACTTCCAGCAAAATCTCCTGATAATTTCAAAAACATTAATTCTTATTTAACTTAACTCATTTTTTTACATCAAAGAAGTTATTTAATTATGGAATAATTATTATGCAAAGCTTGAAAGAATTAATATTATTAAGTTTAAAAAGCAGTGTATTACACCCACAGCTTGCTTCAGGTAGAAAGGTTATTAAGGTTGGAAAGAGGTAGTCTCCCTTCCTGACTCTACCTAGTTCTTTGTTCTTCTACTCTGATCTCTGCCATTTTCTGCTCCTTTTCCCTTTCTCTGTTCTACTTGATTGGTAATAATCTATTGACTCTGGAGAGGCAGTGTTATTATCTCTAATTATCAGTTTTTATAGGTTTATACTTGTAAAGCATGTCATTTCTATATAGCATATAAAGTTGGCATGATGATATTATAAAATTATTTGTTGCCCAGACCAAAGATATTAAAACCGAAAGGAAAGTTTTAAAACCATCTTTCAATAGTATTATCATTACTTAGCTTTCTTCAATTATTCTCTTCTTGTAGATACAGAGAGCTGTTACAAAGAATAACTATATCTATTTCTATTTCAGTTACTCAGATAATTTCTTTTATAATGATTGGGCCACATCAGGAACAAAGTGCACTTCTGGCCAGCGAGAAGCTGAGCTTGTGTCATTGAATCTGGTGGCCTATCCCAGATGGACGACATAGTTTTAGGTACTGCCATGAACAGTTTTTCCTGCTTAGGGTATCGCCTTGTTCACATTTCTCCCTACTCCATATTGCACGTTTTTTGTTTTTTTTTTTCATATCCAAGACACGCACACATAAAATTTAATTGAGAATGACATCTCACTGTATGTGCTAAATTATATTTAATTTGTTAAATAATTCAGATAGTTAATAAATTCAAAGAAAAATGTAAATTGAAAGAACAAGTAACATTTCTCTTTCTTCCTTTTTGTGTTCTCAACGCCCAGCATATTGAATAGAGCACGTTAAACAGGGAGCAGATATTTAGGAGTTTAAAACTCGATCCATAACAGGTAATTGATATATTAAATGACACTGGTTTAAATATCAAGCTCTCCTCACTGGGTTCTTTGTTTGAAACTTGTCGAAGAATGGCCAGGGGAACAACCGCGTGTCACCTCTGGGCCACCGTCTCTTTTTGCGGTACCGGCTCTGCATTATTATAATGGTTCTTTGTTTTCCACGCACCCATTTCTTCATTTGTTTCTGGTCCTCAGCACAGCGTGCGTCAGGCTGCATCTTCTAGGTGGGATGCTCTCATATATTGCCCCTGCTGACTAATTGCAGTACGGAAGCTCTCCATTTGGGTGCTTCAACAGCTCGGTCTCTGAGGCTCCTTTCAGTTTATCCCTATCAACCATCCTCTCAGGTATTTTTCTCCTTTCTCTCCACTGGCTCTTTTCCCACCAGTGAATATTTGATATTTAGAACAACCCTAGACATACTGTAAGAACCAGCAAGCAAATGTAAATAGACTTCCTTGCTATTTACATGTTTTTTTTGGCTAGGTCACTTGAAACAGTTGTATACCTGTGAAGTCTGTTTCCTTTCCTCTCACTCTCTTCAATCCGTCGTAATCTCTTCATTCCTCTTATCACTTCATAGAAAGATGGTCCTTAAAGTCATAATTCTCAAGGAGATTAACAATGATACGGAAAGAAAATGTTATAATTTCTAATTGTATTTTTACCAATATCCATGTTCTCAATGATATTGGAACCTCATTCGGTCCATATTTCAGAAGAGCATGTACTATATCAAATGAAAGATCCCATGAGAAGAGTGAGATTCACAAGGTGGTGATGTTTCTATGTTGCCATTCGACTTAGTGGGAGTATATTGCAGTTTTCAGTTACAAATATTCCTTGGATCAGTTCTAAATGAGGTGTATTATGAGTTAAAACACAATGATAGTATAACATGATCCAACAAGAAGCAGACTCAAACAGAAACTGGACTCATTAAGATCTATTTAACATGTATTTACATGAGGATGAACTGTACTTTACGTGTGCATTGTGCTTTAAAACAATAGCTAATAATCATGACTAAACATTGATAGTTATTAATATTAGGAAAGACTTTAAGATATATTACTTATCTTCTCATTTTTTTCCCCCTTGCCTTTATTTTTTACAGTCTTATGGAGGTATATTTAGTATCTGAAAATGGATGTAATTAATGTACAATATGATGTGTTTGAACATATGCACACACCCTTGGAATTATCATCACAATCAAGGAAGTAATATCCATCATTATCAAGAGTTTCTTTGTGCCTGCCTCCATTTTTTCTTTTCTTTAATGTGGTAAGAACACTAAACCTGAAATAAACCCTTTTAATGAATTTTTAAGTATACAGTATGGCCTTGTTAACTGTGGGTACTATGTTGTGCAGCAAATCTCTAGAACTCACTCCTCTTGAATAACAGAATCTTCATATTCATTGAACGGCAACTCATCTTCCCTTTGCATTCATGAGTTTGATTACCATTAAAACCTCATATAAATGGAATCATGTAATATTTGTCCTTCTATGACTACCTTATATCATTTTTCACAGTGTCTTCCACATTCATGCATGTTATGGTATTTCTTCTTTATTATGGCTGATATTTGTATGTAAGTGTGTACCACATTTTCTTTATCCATGTGTCAATGGTCATTTAGAGTATTTCCATACTTTAGGTATTGTGAAGAATGTTGCAGTAAGCATAAGAATACAGATTTTGTCATTGAGATCCTGATTCTAACTTTTTTGTATATGTCACAAAAAGTGGGATTATGGGTCAATGGCATTTTCTATATAAATAGAGCAAAATCATAAGATACATTTATATGGACCCACAAAAGACCTCAAATGGTCAAAATAATCTCAATAAAGAAGAAAGCTTGAGGCATCACACTTTGTGATTTTAAAATATATTACAAATCTTCAATAATTGAAACAGGATGGTACAGACATTAAAACAGGCACACAGATAAGTGGAACAGAGTAGAAAAGCCAGAAATAAATACAAGTATGTAGAGTCACCTACACTTTAGCAGGTGTGCCAAAAACACAATAAGAAATGAATACTATATTAAACATTTTGGGTAAACTGAATATCCACATACAAAAGAATGAAATTGAATCTTTATCTTACATTATACAAACAAATCTATTCAAAGTGAATTGAAGATGTAAACTTAAGATCTAAAATTGTAGATCTTCTTGATTAAAATAAGAGAAAATTTTCTCAACATTGCTGTAGCAAATATTTCATTAAAAAATCCCCAAACATAGGCCTCAAAAGCCCAAAGTAGACAAGCAGGACTATAGCATGTGAAAACACTTCTGCCCAGTAAAGGGAACAGTCTGCAGAATGAAAAGACAACTTAAGTAGTATGAGAAAAATTTGCAACCCAAACGTTTGACAGGAGGCGAATAGATACAGTATATAAGGCAAGAAAAGAAAAACCCTAAATAGAAAAAATAGTAGGCAAAAGCCTTGAAAATATGTTTCTTCAAAGAAAACATACAAATGGCCAAAGGCATATGAAAACATGCTTAACATTACTAATCACCAAGGAAATGAAAATCAAAATCATAACAAGATGCCTATTACCTTCCACCTGTTAGGAAGGATATTATCAAAAAGACAAAACATTACCAATTTTTTAAAAGATGTGAAGACCTTGGAAATTCTTGTACAATTTTGGTGGGATTGTAAAATGGTGCAGCAGTTACGACTACAGTGTGGATGTTCCTCAACAAGTTAAATTTTTTATATTTTTATTATAAAAAGTATACAATCCATGGGTATGATAAAATATTTACATAATATATAATTGAATAATTACACATATATGATTGATGTATGCTTCAATAGTTTGCTATCATAGGATATGTAATAAAAATTTCAGAAATCATGTCTTTACACTGCTTCACTTTTTATGATAGGATGGCCTCTTATAGTTAAAAAAGCATTTCACACCAAGTAATTTTGGGGAATTCAGGAATCTGTTTTTCTCACTGGATAGTCACTATTTAGTTAGTCTGCTAAGCAATCGAAGATGTTTCATAGTAAATAGATCTCTTTTTAAATAAAGTTTATACAGCATTTGACAATTTTATTTATTTAAAATTGGATACATCAGGAATAGATGAGGAGCATATGAAACAGAAAAGTGACATTGGAGCTCAGGATAAACAGCAAATCTAATAATTGATTTTAAACAATGAGAATGTTAGAGATCAATTGGTAACTTTATAGAAATTCCATCTGCAGAAGCCCACAAGGCACCAATCATCTTGTATAAATTAAAAATCATAGAATGAAAATATCAATTCACCTTTTCTACAAATCATGTAAAAATTAAGTCAGATCAATCTCATTTGATTTTCCTGAACAGGGTTTTCTCAGCCTCAACCATACTGACATTTGGGCTAGATGTATCTTTGCGGTAGGGGCTGTCGTTTGCAATGTGGAATGTATTGCAGCATCCCTGGCCTTTGCCCATTAGCTAGTAGCAAACCTTTCACCTCTGCACAGTTGTGGAAACCAAAAGTGCCTCCAAATATTGTCAAATGTCTTCTAGGGAACAAATCTCAAACCCACATAAGAAGAAGGAAAGGAAGGGGGAGAGAGAAATGCAAGAAAAAGAAACAGCAACCATATTTAGCTTCTGGTGTTCTACTTGACACCTTTCCCTGTTGCAAGGAAACACACCTAGAGATAACAGGGCTCTAAAACATCAGACAAAAGTGCATCATTTCACTGGAATTGAGAAGAAACTGAACTCAGAAGTGTATCTTTAGCAACTTATGTGCTTTTGAATGAATGGCAAAAAACACCCTTATTATTTTGTCTGCTATTTATATGACTTCTGCTCTGTTGGAAAATCTATTTTAGATAAATATAAATTTGATTTAAACGCAATCTATGGTGTGTTATGAGCCACGTACTCTGTAGGGCTTGGAGTACGTGGCTCAATCTATTTCTGTGTGATGTTCTGGAAGGAATAGCTAGGACACATACTCAAATAACCCACCACTCCAGTACAATAGAAACCAAATGAGTCAACCTGTTTTCTTTGTTGTTCAGCACAGCAACTCCAATTACAATGGCAGCTTGTGTGCTCTGCTCTTTTCTAGCTCCACCTTTTCATCTTTTTCTGAGATACTGTGATGTCAAGCCTCCCACTTGGGCCGCTGTAAATGTCTACAGATATCATTATTTTATCTCAGCTCACTATGTTAGGTCAGTGGCACTGAGATAAAAGGCAAGAACAAAGGAAGTAACACTGACAACGAGCCCACGGAGGATCTTGGCTAACAACGAGAGTCCCAGGGAGGGCCGCTGCCCAAGGCCCAGGCTTCTGATTCCTCCATAAAGGCTGAGCTAAATAGGACACAACCCCTGTGTCTCATTCGAGGAATCCTGAGCAGGAAAAATGATACCAGACTCATTTTGTTTCTGAGCATCTTTCCTCTGCATTCAAATGCTCTGGCAGAAGGAATCTTTGTCTAGCTAGGGTATGTGTTGAGTAATTATGAGTTCATGAGAAGGATATCTTGCTCAAAAGGGTTAAGTGGTCCCAGAGGACTTACCCTCAATCCTGTAGATCCAATTAAAAAGATATTGGCTGGATCTTTCCCGATGGCAAAGGCTTCTCAGTGCACCTGGACCTGAGCTTACCCTCAAAGGAGCCTCAGCACACTGAGTTAGACCTGCGCACGGCAGCCAGTCTATTGGAGGCAATCGAGATATTCACCAGGGTCCAGGCTGTTTGTGCATTTTTTCACTTGCGCTGGTACCACAAATCATAGTTTCTGACTTAAGGGCACTTTTTGGAGACTGCTGCAATATGGAATCTTGTTTGATTGATTTTTGTGGGTACAGATATTGTAAATGCACTACAACTAAAGCACAATTATTAGATTGCTTGTTTTATTCCAGTGCGCACTGTCATTCTTAGAGCCCATGTGGAAAAACCAGAGTGCAGGCTAAAAGTGTACCGTATCATTAAAGCGGGTGGAAGAAAAGGCACTCACTGATCCATGTGCCCACAGACAAATGGAAGAAAGGCAAATTTGGCGTAAACCAAGAAGTGATTGTGAATAAAATACAAGAACTGACTAAAGAACCAAAAACTGTTTGCTGATAAAAGTGATGCAATCGCTATGTTTGCTATGGTATGTTTGCTTGGTTTGGGCTGTGAAGGAAGCCCTCTTCCCAAGCTCTCTCTGCAGCAGAGAATGCCCAACTTCTGTCCTCAAAGTGCTGCAGGTCGGGCCTCTTTTGTTTGCTGCTTTATTCTCTCATTGTGCTTTGTAGTTGAGGGATTATATATGTCAGTATGAGGTTTAAATAGCAAAAATTCTGTCACGTTGAATTAGTCAGAGCTCTGCTCTCTAATTCATATGTAAATATGCAAAATAAGGAAATAAGGGGTTGGCTTTCATAATTAGAGACACAGGTAAGTCCCAAAATCTGCAGTCAGCAGACAGGAGAGTCGGGAGAACTAAAGGCATAGTCTTAGTCCAAAGGCCAGAAGGGTCAAGACCCATGAAGAGCCCATGTTTGAGTTGGAATCTGAAAGCTGGAAGAAAACTGTCATTCACGAGCAAAAGGAGTTAGCCAAGAGAGATTCTTCCTTTTATGCGGAAAGGTCTCCCTCTTTGCTCTATTCCAGTTTTAAGATGATTGTAGGAGCCCCATTCACATTCGTGAGGACAGTCTACTTGATTCTGACTATTGATTTGTTGACCTCATCCAAAACAACCTCACAGAAACACCTAGAATAACATTTGACCAAATATGTGGGCACTCTACGCGCAATCAGGTTGACACCTGTGGGTAACCAGCACACGCCTCTTGAAAGATTCGAAGGGTGAAATCTGCTCCATTATTTGGCTTCTACAGTAATTAATAACTTAACTTGTCCTCAGTTGTTGGTATTAACTTCAATTCCATGACAGCAGGAGATTTCCTGCTTATTATGAGGTTATTTTTATACTATAAAAGGGAAAATACAAATATCTACTATTAATGAAAGAGTTTTTGAACTATAGTTTACAGAGGATAGAACATCCTACAATTATTAAGAGAGATGCTTACAAGTAATTTCCTAAAAAGAAAAAATTCTAAAATGGAAAATAATTTTTTATAACATTAAGAAAAGATGGTAGAAGTGTACCATATCCGAAATGTAGTATCACTGCTTGCAATTTCACTGAAATGTAACTTCAGTATAACACTCTATGTAAAAACAAATGGTGCCATTAATTTTTCTACAACCAGTATTGTCGTGTTCCTGGGACTCTATTTTTAAGCTTTTTGGCAGAAAAGTTACAAAGCCTGCTACTCGGAGGTAATTTAATTTGCTAAAATTTAAAAGAGCTTCTTAAATGCGTTATTGGCTCTTGCTCCCCCTTAGGCCTGTTTTTTTCCTTCTGCTCTTGCTCTCCTTCCTGTATTGTTCTGGAAGTGGGCTTGTAGGTAGGGAGGGTCAATGCGTCTGGCCCTAGAGAGATGGATCTTTGATCTACCCTTTGATCGACCTGCTATTCTTCATTTCCCTGCTGACCTCAGCCACATTCTGGAGATTTGTATTAATCCATTAATCTGCATGTGTTTGGGGCATCTGGAAATTTAATTAATTTGGGGTTGTTTTAAATAAATGTAACATCATTTTTTCTAACTTGCCATAGTCTCTAAGCTCAAGGTCCTCACACTTAGAGACCTTCCCAAGTTCCGATCTCTCCTGGTGTTCTGGTTGCTCAGCTACTTTGTACCCAACATAGAGACAATCTCTAGATTTCCTTCTTGTTCCCCATCGACATTGGAGAACTGGGAGATCCTAATCAAGGCTCACATGCTCGACATCTCCACTGATTTTATTTAATAGCAAGGGTGTCTTCTCATTGCTACATGACATATGAATCTAAAGAGCTTGCAGTTTTCCGGAAATATGTCCTAGAAAGCAAGGAATTGCTACATAGATAGGAAGACTATGCACGTTGGTGGTTCTGTCACCTGTCACAACTTTTTTCTGTATTTTAATAACTGGAGATGCCTGGATATCTACAACCTGCAACCCTGCCATTTTCTTTCCCTCCTACTTCTAAGCATATAAAGGGTCCGCTCCTATGGTGAAGGAGGGATTCTCCCCAGTACAGTGTGTTTTGTACTCAGTTATCTATAGTTCAACAGAAATAACTATAGGCAGGGCTCCAAATTTTGTTTGCCAAACTTAGGGAAGATTTATTATTTATTTATTTACTTATTATTTTAGTTTTTTCTTCAGTACTTGGGATTGAATCTAAAGTCTCTCACTGAGCTATATCTTCACCTTTTTTTATTTTTTAATTTCTTAAATTTTATTTTGAAACAGAGTCTAAGTTGCTTAGGCTGGCCTTGGACTTCTGATAATCCTGCTTCAGCTTCCTAGAGTACTGGTATTGCAGGCAGGCACCTCTATGTCCAGCTAGATTTTAATTATTTATTAGTCTATCTTATGTTACAACAAAGCATAACTACAAAATCTTTTATCTGAAAAAGCCCTTGGAAAAGCCGATTGTATTCAGGGAGCTGAGCAGGACTTTTCAAATATTCTAGGTAGTATTTTCTTTCTCTTTAAATAGATGTTATTGGTTCGATGTGTAGGGAAGATCAGGTCATGTATGATTAAGAAAGACAGTAAAAAATACATTGTTTAAGAGTTTTGGAAATCTTAACCTCAATGCATTATCGGTAAAATATAAATTTGACCAAAAAACTCAAAATGATCAAGAGATGGGTGGACCAGGGAGGGAGGAAGAGAAAGGGGAATGAAAAAACGAATGACGATTTCACATGTACATGTACCATCTTCACACAAGGAATATAAATTATGTACTACACATGTGTACTAATAAAATAAAATTAAGAGTAAATAACTAAATATCAAGAGAAAAAATTTGGAGTAGCAAGCAGATCTAGCTCTTTCTCTTCTAGGAAACAATAAAGAGAAAGAGACAAAATCTACTCTCTGTCTTTGGTAAAATTAGAAGTGAAATTGCTATGAAAAGGTGGATTCCCAAACGCTACAGAAATTAAACAAAAGTTTCAAGAGAAAAACCAACTTCAGGGAAGTTTCACAGCACACTCTAGAACAAATTGGATGACACTCCCTGGGAGGAAAAAGCAACTACTCACGGTGAATCATGGAAACAGGGTGTGTCCATTGGCCAGAGCTCCTCGGTGCTTAGTTACAGTTCCAGATAGACGAGAGGATCTGCCAAGTGCAGAAGAACAAGACACAGCTGTGTTCGGAAACAAACGGAGGCAAGCGAAACAGAGAGGTGAGCAGTCCTGTAGGTGTCAAGCACTTGTCAGGAAACAGGCTGCTCACTCACACAACCTTGTGCCACAAGGAACTTTACGCGAACCATGAAAAGTTCTGTCTCACTTGGAACATAACTCAACTTTTCTCTAACTGCTCAGTCAAAAGTGTATACTGATAATAAAATAAGTTCTATGGCACCATATTATAAAGAGGAGCAAAGAAAATAACCTTCTTAGGAGATGAATCACCAGAAAAATCAAGACAGTGGGCAGATACAGTTGGTTACCAGCTATCTCACCGTGAATTAATGACTGGGCCAATAAAACCTCAAAGCAAAAAAATGGTGCTGAGGTTTTCAAAGCAAAACCTCTCAGGGAACAAAATGGTGCAAAACAATAAAAGGAAATAAAATAGGAGTACGGGAGGAGAAAATAAATAACTGAAGAAATGAAGTTTGTACATACTTTACATTGCATCTTTTCTCGTACTGACAATGTTAACGTCATAGAAGTCTCCAGACTGCATGACCAATACATGTGGTTTCTTGCACCATATCCTGGGCCTGCTACAAAGTCCATTTGGATTGAACGTCCCACTTAAAATCGTCAGTATTTATGTCACCCAGTTTGTGAGTCAGAGAAACACTTCTTTATGTGTTACATGTTTTTAAAGCCCAAAGAGATCTACCAGATGTTGGACTTCCTTCTTGAAATATAGGATGTGAGATGTAGCAATTTGTCTTTTATTTAGGGAGAGGTATCTTCAAACACATCTGAACTTTGTACTCCTAAATGCTTTGCTGAAGTTGTAAGTTCCTGAATTGCCACAGGTTTTATCTCCTACTATCTAGAGTGTGTCTTTCCAAATTGCTCAGCATGGTGTTGGCACCTGCTTATACTTCCCAGTCAACGTTAGCTTCTGGCTCATTGTGAAGTTCTATAAAGTGGTTAAAACTTTATGATTTGACATTGTTTTATGACAATGATGCATTTGGTTACCAATTGCACACGTAGTACTGGAATAAAATTATGAGTGATTATTATTGTCCATTATGTTTGAATGTGAATTGTTTATGCTCCTCTTTTTCAAATGGGATAGATTAGAAGAGAGTAATCGTTGATTTAATAGCCACATCCCTTGTGTTAGTTTGCAAAGTGTTGTGTGATCTAAATAGCAAAAATTGTTTTCTCATGTTTGTAGAGGCTAGAAGTCAAAGATAAGGTACCAAAAGGTTTAGTTTCTTCTGGGGCCCTTCTTCTTGGTCAGTACATGGCCACCTTCTTCCTGTATCCTTACAGATCTTTCCCTTGTGTGTGCAACTTTATGTCCAAATCTCCTCTTCTGATGAGGGCCCTAGTCATCCTGGATTAACACTCACCCATTGGCCTCCTTTTATTTTAATTGCCTGTTAAATGCACCCTCCCTAAATGTATTCACATTCTGAGATACTAGAAGTTAGGACTTCAACATAGGAATGGGGGTGGAGGAGCTCGTTCAGCCCATAATACCATGTATCAGAGTTTATATTATTCTCTCATAATAAAAATACCAAGTCTGGCATGGAAACTGATCATAGGTACTACTTAGCTCAGGTTGCACTGGTCTAAGATCTTTCACAAGAGTCCATCTAGTTTTTGAAAGGGATGTGATGAGGTCAGGATTCACTATCTTACTATCTTGGCTGGAGTGGGAATATAGTTTCAGAAACTCCAATTTGGCTCCCTCCCTCTCTTAGCTTTTATCCTGAAAGCCAAGAACTTTAGGGATTAATCCAGCTTCCAATGTATCAACCTAGATCTGGCAACTGCAGAAATGAAAACTGCGTGTGTCTGTGGATCCAGTGGGCTTACAATAAACCAGCCATTTACCGGAACTCCATTTATTATTACAATTTCTGTGCCCTCACTTTAATAGTGGGGCCCTGATGATGCTTCAGGTCTCCAGATGTTAATGTCATTGTCTATACTGGGGCCAGTAGTCACTGAATTGTCCCTTTTTCCCAGTATACAGTATTCTAAGTAAATGGTTATAGTGACTAAATTGAACTAAAACTGCTGAATACTCAGGGAACATTATGTATACTAAGCAATATAAATAAATGAAACATATGTAGCTCCACCAAAGTGAAACCAGAACAATAAAAAAAATTATTAGTAAATAAAAAATAAAAGATTACTTCAAAGAAACAAAAAATTAAGTTGACAGTAGAGCTCTTGACAGGATCGATGAAGTATATATGATTCAAAGTCCTGTAATAAAAGAGCTATCAATTTATTTTTTTATATACTCTGATTCTCAAGAATGATAGGCAAATACATATATTTAGATTAAAACATGATAAATAGTGCTATCAATACATAATAAGGGAAATATTAAAGTGATATTTCAATAAGAATGGAATTGAGCCAGGAAACAATGAAGATTCAAAAGAAAGATTGAATAAAGACATTAGAAATAGTAGGGCAAATTCAAGCAAATTTGACTCTCTTAGGAAAAATAAGTCATTTAATTTAATCCAATATGACCAGTTTTCTAAACACTATGTGATTCTAAAAGCAAAGCAAAAATGTCAGCTAATTTAAAAACTGAGAGTATGGGAGTATTTCGCTTTTGAAAGTTTCCTGTTCCTTGAGTAGCTAGCTATCATCTCTTTAACTCTTTTTCAACATCTTTAAATAACTTGTCTTCTCTTAGTTTAAAATGAGAGTATGGTAATTACAGTTTAAACAGAATCCCATAAGATTTTAAATAACATCTGTAACTTTCTCAGTCTTTCCAGGTTATGTAAATAAAATATTTTTTAACACTGGGTTTAATAATGTACTATAGTTCCTTAACATATTTATTTAATATTATATATTATGAAGAGAATGAATCTTCATTTTAAGGAACCAGAAAACAAAAATAACCACCATATAACTAAAAACACATTTCCTATATTTTCTTCATGTCAAAATTAATACAATAAACACTTGCTATGTCTAAAACTTCAAATTAAGAGCAAGACCTTATTATAGAAAATTTTCTCTGAATAACTATTGGATTAAAAGGGGAATAAAAAATGAAGACACAAGGAAGTACAGATTAAGTAAGATATTCATGTTATACCTATAGATTTTTCCCTATTTTTATACTCTCTGCAAGAAAATTATTGTGCTATATTTTATTAAAAATCTTTATTGCAACTTAATTGATATAACACAAAATTTAGCAACTTATACCATTCAAATATTTTCCCTTCTAAAATTTTTATTTTTATTAGTATATGTATTTACAGTACCTAATGATTACATCCATCCTGGGGAGTTAGTACAAGTATATAACATATCTTAATTTGTTTTTCATCCTCTTCCCTCCCTTCATTCCCCCTCCTTCAATCTCTTGGTTCTATTTCCTTTTGTAAAAGATCTACCTCCCACTTTCAATGATTTTAGTACATTTTCAGACTTGTGAAATTACCACTACAATCTAAATTCAGAGTATTTTAATCATCTAAAACAAAAACTACATACCCCATTATCAGTGATTTTCCATTTCCTCTCATTCCAAATCCCAGCCAACTACTAATCAGCATTCTATAAATATAGATTTACTTTTTCTATCCATTTCATATTTGGCACATTTCATAAATGGAGCCATACAACATGTAGAAGAAACATTTATTCAAATACTTTGGCCTTCTCCAATGTTATTCTATGGTGAGAATTACATATTCTAGGATAATTAACCACTTTGTTATTATATAATTCTCTTCATTATCTCTAAAATTTTGCTTTTTTTCTGAAATTAATATGAGGATGTCTTATCTACTAAGAGACAAGGTAGGTCAGAGAAGGGTGGGAAAAAATTAGCATTTTGGTGGGTTGTCTTGGATTGGGAGTTATGTGAATAGAACGGTGGATGAAAACCAAAAATTATGTATCACAATATCACAGAGAAAACTGGCAATTTTCCCTGCTGTCGTACAGGACATTTGTGTCATTAATTTGAGTTAACATTTTATTAATCCTTTTCACCGTTATCAGTTAAAATACTTATCTTTTGAATGAATTAAGATTAAAATAACGGGCTGGGGATTTAACTCAGTGGTTAGAGTGCTTGCCTTGCAAGCAGAAGGCCCTGAATTCAATCCCCAGAACAACAACAACAAAAAAAATTAAAGTAAATAAAATTTTAATATTAGCTTTATATATTCTTTCTCCAATGCTCTTTCTTTATGTAGATCTGAATCTCTGACCTATATAAAAGGGGTTGGATTAAAAGAGATGGTAAATATTTAAATTAGAGAAGAAAATTTAGTACAGTAAAAGACACATTTGCCAAGAATGACAGGATAAATATTTTTAAAGTGAATGGGAGCATTTTCAATATTTTGAAGGAGATTAATGGCAATTTGTCTTTTACAGCAATAAACTTTTAAACTTTAAGAAGTCATTTTATTTTTTGGTCTTCCCTCATTGATCAAACATTTACCATACTTTCCGTCAAATAAAAACATTACAGTCTTTTTTTTTTTTTTAAACATAATATCTATTCTACCCCTTTGTCCTTATTTACACTTATGGTTTCTCATATCAGAGAAACAATTTGATGTGTACTGATGGGTGTCTGATTTATTTCACTTAATAGTATGTTCTCAAGGAACATCCATTTACATACAAATGACTCTAGTTTATCTTTTTTATGGCAGTGTAGTACTCCATTGTGTAGAAATAACCATGTTGATTATGATCATTATGTATACAATGTACCATTACATGTTCTTGGTAAAAATAAAAAATTTAAAAAAAAACAACTTTACAGTGTGTCCTCATCCATCTTTCGCACTGCGTCTGGCACTGTGAGACTGCTGCCTATACTCCAAAGTCAAAACGTAAAGAGAGGGAAGAGTTCTGAATCAGTTCAGGATACTGAAGCAGCCATGACAGCCCAACTAAAGACACTCTAAAAAGTTAGCTTCCAGAACTGCTTCAGAAAATGATAAGAACAGCAGGATAAGTGTGTTTGAAGTGAGGAGGAGTATTGCTTTTTTAATGTGTCATTAAAAAAATTATTAGTAGCTGTTTGCAGTACATAATGACACATTCATTATGGGGGATTCGTACACGCACCATAACACATCCTAATTCTTTTTTCCTTTGTCCCCTTTCCCTCCTCTCCCTCCAAACCTTTTCCCCTTCCCCATTTATGAAGGATCTATTTCTA
>PVJO010002444.1:0-13264 GCA_004026905.1 Hystrix cristata
AGACCCTATCACAATTATTACATTTTACTTGCTCCATTTTGGAATACATATGAGAAAATTATCATTAATATCATTCTTCAGACTAAGTGACCTCTAGTATACTTTGGCAAATATATTCTCTGTTTATCCTCTGGGATTTTTCTACATTCTAGAGCTTTGGTTAATGTTGCATGAGGGATGTTGCAATGATGCCACTTCATTCATATTCATTTCCTTTGTGTTAGGCAAAACCTTCAATTGCTGTTTATGGTGAACTTATTTTAATGCACACCCTGTTTTAAGTGTTTGAGCAGACTTAGAAGAGAAGATATGATGGTTGTCTTTTAGAATGTAAAGAGTAGTACCCAGGGTAGATTTTCAGAGTGGAATGTGGTTGATACTGCAGCAGGGAAAGTGCAAAGTCAGAGCACGGTAGAACAATTGACTACCTTCAAGAAGAAATGCAATTGAGGATAGCCTTGATCCCAAGCAAGACAGTTTCTTGTTTTTGAGTATCACTGAGTATCTCACAAATGTGAGTTGACTCTCAAGTTTTTAATTTTTTAAAACAGCATTCTTTGTGGCAAGAATTGTTATCCTGAAATGTTTTCCTTAAATGTTATCAGTGGAAATATTGTTGATACTATTTTTTAATTTAGGTCTGGAAGTAAGGCAAGGAGTAGAGAAAATGAATTTAGAAGATTGTTAACAGGTGTTGTAGCCAAGAATAGCGCAGTCACTATACCGGAGAAGAGAGGGAAGGGAGATAAATGGCTGAGTGAGCTACCAATCTGAGATCCTGAGCTTGGGAAACCGAAAGACTCATGTCCTAACTGAGCACGGCGGGACAGCCAGGCTGGCAGCTGCCTCTTGGGGAAACACTGCGAGTTCAGCTTGGACGTGGACAAGTCTTAAAAAGTTTTTGGGACTTTTTCAGGTAGAATTGTACAGACATGAAACTCATACTACTGGATCCTCTTAGGATTTAATTGGTCTGTCAGAGGATTCACAGAATAGCGATAATGCTAATAGTTGAGATAATGACAACAATAAATAGTTCCGCTTCTACAGCAGTGGGAAGGCAAGTTATTATCTCAGGAATTTCTCACATAACTTGCTAGGAATGTGTCTCGTGACAAGAAGATATGCATTATTTTGGATAGGCTTATGCACCTTCATTTTCATCCTTTGCAGGCCTTCTCAGTGCAAGAAAAATTAGACTTAATTGGCAGTAATGAAAGTGTAACTATTATTTCCACAGATGGCATATGAAAGCTGAAAGTTGTCTCCTGAAATCACCATTTTTATCAATGTTTCTCATGTCATTTGTTTTGACTGGCATAGTAAAGGATGTTTTCTTTTTGCACATTGAGATCATTAGAGTATGATTCATTTAATACCTTGTAAGTACTAGGTAGGATTGCCTATATTTAGGTTAGAACGTACCTGCCCCCATATTTCTACTCCTGGGATATGGAGGGGGGTTAAAGATAGGTGATTCTTTGTTTTATTCTTTGAGTGAACCTTGGGAAGAAAATGTTATAAAAACTTATTCCACACTGCCCTGGCATGGTAATAGTAGGGTAGAGGCTATAGAGAAATCTATCCAATCAAGGACTACTCTGTATTTGAATAGATTACAAATGCATTTATGCTAAGGGAGGGTTGGGTTGTAAAAGGGGAACGTCACTTGGGGAGTCAAGGTTAAGGGACCAGGTTCCCTAGAAAGCAGAATCTGAAACAAGAGTTTGGATGCATGTGATTTCCTGAGGAGTGCTCATCAGAAAACACCTGTAAGAGCATTCTACATAGATGCAAGAATTGCTTCCCGAAGATGGCAGTGTCAAACCACATCACTGAAGATCTGTGAGTTAGCTTCAGTAAATGAGAAAGAGAAGATGATGGACAGTGATCTCAATGGCATACGGATTCATTTGAATGAATTTCAGGATAGCACCAATACAGTTTGTACGTCATCTGCAGACTCTCCAAATTGCTAGTATGTTAATCGAGAAAGAGCGATACAAATTTGAAGAAAGTGAGAAGCTCAGAAGAAAGAAAATATTAAAATAATGTCTTTTAAAAATGAGGTGTTTTTTGAAGTATAATTCACACAGCCCCAGAAGAAACTGTTACAAGTGTACAACTCAATAGTATTTAGTGAATTGATGGAGCTATGAAGTCATCTCCACAATCCAATTTTAGAAAACTTTCTTCACCCCAAAAAGTTTTTGCTTGCTTACCTGCTTACAGTCAATGCTTACACAAGCCTCCAGCTTCAGGTAACGACTTGGCTGCTTGGATTTTCCCTTTCTTTTTCTTTTATTTTCTAGTTTTATACAAATGAAATGATGTAATATGCAGTGTTTTGCATGTGAATTATTTCATCTAATATAACTGGTTCATTCACATTGTAGATGTACTAGTAATTTATTTATTTTTGTAGCTGAATAATATTCACTGTGTAGATATACTCCATTTCATTTATACATTCAACAGATTGTGGACATTTGGATTAGTCTCGATCTTTGACTATTATGAACTTTCATGTAGAAGTACTTATTTAGACATCTGTTTTCATTTCCCTTGTATAGATGGCTAGGGATAGAATTGCTGATTGGAATGGTATGTTCATGTCTGAATTTTTCAGAAATTGATAAATTGTTTTCCAAGTTGGCTGTACGTTTCACATCTTGCTAGTAATGTATGAGGCTTTCAGTTTCGCCATATCATTGCCAACACTTGATATTGACAGCTATTTTGATTATAGCCTTTAGATAGTTGTATTAGTGGTATTTCATTTTGGCTTTAACTTCCGTTTCCATAAAGACTAATGGTGCTGACTATCTTTATATATGTTTAGAAGCCACCATCCTTTTAATATATTGTTGGATTCAGTTTGCTAACATTTTCTTCTATCCAACACTCCAGGTCTGTGAATGATACGGGTCTCTTATTTTCTCATGTTTTTCTGGCTTTATTATCAGAGTATTTCAGGCTCATTGAGTGAATTGAGAAGCATTCTTTCTGTATTGTTGGAAAGTGCTTGTGAAGAATACTTCTTTTTTTACTTTTAAAATAGTTCATAGAATTCCAGTTGAGACCATCTGGGCCTGAGTTTTTCTTTATGGGAGAACTTTTAATTACTAATTATATGTTTACTTGTTATTGGTCCATTTAATTTATCTGTTCTTCTTTAGTTTTAGGAATTGGTGTCTTTTTAAAAATGTTGCCTATTTCATATTTCATCTAAATGAGTTACTCTATTGGAAGTAAGTTAAACATAATGGTCTCTTTAAATTTTAATTTTTATAAGGTACATTAACTTTGTCTCCTTTTTCTTTCCTGACTTTGATGATTTTATGCAAATCTATTTCTTTCTTACTTCTCTTGATCAGGTTAGCTGAAAATTTCTCAATGTTTTGGTCTCTTTAACAACCAGATTTTTATTTCTATTTTTTCCTATTGCTTTTCTATTTTCTGATTTTCTGTTTTGATTTTCATTATTTGTCCTTTTAAACATATCAACTATTAATTTGAAATTTTCAACTTTTTCTAAAATAAGTATTTACCACTATCCAATTACTTTTGATATTTGTGATATTTTGTTTTTGTTTTCATTCAGTTTGAAATATTTTCTAATTTCTCTTGTGATTTGTTCTTTAACCATGTCCTAATTTCTAAATATTTGGAACTCTTCATTGATACTTTCAGCTGACTTCTAGTTTTGTTTAATTTTTTAATTAAGAACAGTTGAACTGAATGATTTTTCGTCTTTTTAAGGTGGGTTTTGGTTTTTTTTTTTTTTTTTTTTGGTGCCAGGGATTGAACTCAGGGCTTTGCACTTGCTAGGCAAGCGCTCTAACCACTGAGCTAAATCCTCAGCCTTAAATTTATTAAGACCTAGTTTGTGTCCTAGAATTTGGTCTACCCTGGAGAACATTTTATGTGTTCTTGAAAACAAAGTGTGTTCTGCTGGTTTGGGTGAAACGCTTCATAAATGTCAGTTAGGTCAAATTAATTGATATTATTACTCAAGTCTTGTTTATTCACAGTGATTTTCCATGTTTCATCAGTTATTAAGGCTGGGATATTAAAATCTTCAACTGCAACTATGAAGTGCTCATATTTTCAATTTTGTTGTTTTTATTATGTGTATTTTAGGGTTCTTTAAATACATATACATTTATAATTGTTTAATCTTCCTGATGTACAGACCTTTTTGTAACTATAAAATGTTCTTTTTTATGTCTAATCCTATTACTTTCCTTACCGTGCTTTTTTTTTTTTTGACATTTTAGCTGTTTAATTTGTAACTATAAATATTGCATAGTGTGTCTTTTACAACTCTTACTTTCCATCTCTATCTCTCTTTGAATTGGAACTATTTCTGTTGTAAATAACACATACAAAAATCATGCATTTTAAATCCAATCTGACAATCTCTGATTTTCTTTTTTGTTTTACTAATGCTGAAAAGCAGACACAGAGACTTATGGGTAGGCAAGAACACTGCCACGGATAGCAGGTCCACAAGTAGCTCTAATCCCTGCCCTTTGATTGGAGTGTTTAATTCATTCATATTAATGTAAATACTGATATGTTTGTATTTGCTCTTGTAATATTTGCTTTTTATGTCTCTTTTGTTCTTCTTGTCTACTTTTTATGTTGACAGATAGTTTTTAGCATCCTTTTTAAATTACCTTGTTGATATTTAAAATATCTTTTTGAGTTATTGTTTAGTGTTGCTCCAGAGTTTACAATATGCATTTCAACTTATCAGTGTCTACTTAGGTAGTTTAATTCCAATAAAGTATAGTAATTCTATTGAAGTAAATAGAATGAATTTCCTCTACCAAAGTGCTATTTCTTCACCATTTTTTTGTGCTATTATTTTCAGATTAACTACACATAAGTATGATATGAACCCCAAATTGGGTGTTAATTGCAATAGATACTGCTGGATAAAATTTTGTTTTGATGAAATTATAAAGAAAAAAGAGGAAATACTTTTAAGCTTTTTTATATTTACACTTTTTTTTTTTAACAATTTCAGGTCTTCATTTCTCTCTATGGAGTTTATCTATCTTCTGAAAGATTTTTTTTTCCTTTCATCCTGGGGGTTTCATAAACATTTGTAGGGGATTTGTAGAATCTGTGGTGGAATTTATTTGTCTTTTTTTTAAGAAATTAAAATGTTTTTATTTTTTGTCTTAATTTTTGAAAGATAATTTACTGGATGGAGTATTTTTTGTTTACTATTTTTTTGCAAGTACTTAGAACTTTTCACTCTACTTTCTAGCATATATCATATCTGTTGAGAATTTATCTACTGATATTTTTGCTCTGTGTGTGATGAGTATATTTTTCTGCTGCTGCCCAAATTTTCCTTTATTTATTGGCTTTTGGCATTTTGACAATAATGTGACCAGATATGGATCTCTGTGATTATCCTAGTTGGATCTGTTTATTAATAATTTAAAATTAAATTTGTAAAGTTTCTGTCCATAACTGCTTCAAAAATACTGTGTATACTCTTTTTGTTCTTTCTCTGTCTCTTCTCCTTTTGGGACTTCCATTATAAATATTCTGGTATGTTTTATATTACACCTCAGGTCTCCTGAGGCCGTGCTAAATATTCTTCAATGTTTTGCTTACTGTTCTTCAGGAGGGATAATTCCTATTAATCTATCATCAAATTTATAGATTATTCCTTTTTTGACAACTCTGGGATTTTCATTTTTCTTCTTTCTAAAAAAGAAGATTTTCTATTTCTTCATTTAATTGCATTATTCATTGAAGGTTGTCAACATATTTTTCTTTAATTCTTTAAATGGGCTTTCTTTAGTCCTTCAGGTATATTTATGATAGTTGCTTTGACATCTCTGCTTGCCAAATCCAACATCTGTGCTTATTCAGATTTTATTTCTCTTGATAATTTTGTTCCTTACATGTGTGTTAAATTTCCCCATTTTTAATTTAAAACTAGACATCAGGATCATACATGCAAGAGTTTTGAATTCTGATTTTCTTCCCAAGGATGATGGTTGTTTTACTTTCTTGAAACTAAAAAGGCTTCTACTATCTATTGATGGTCCTTTGTGTAGGTTGATAAATACATTCAGTATTCAGGCGTTTATCTAGTTTATTCCTCCTTTTCTTTTCAGTAGGCTTTTCCAGATCTTACTTGTATACATTCAGTCTCTCTATAAATGTGTGGAGAGCCTGGGCACTCTCATGTATTTCTTATGTGTTCACACAGACACCAGATAAGCCAGGGATAGGTGGTAGGCATAGACTTTCTTGGGTTTGTCTCATATATGTGTGTCACCCTAGCCAGGGATGTGTGACAAATTACCAAGTGCACTTATAGTTCTATCATTTCCACTTCTTGGTTAATTTCAGGATCTGCTTTCCACAATTGGAATAACAAGCCAGGCAAGTGGAGCCATGTGCTTCACTGTACACTTTCTAATAAGTTTTCTATTTTTATTAACAACCTAACTGAGAATAGGTTTCTCCTCTTGCTGAAAAATAAGTCGGTCTTTTCCATCAGTGAAATTGCTGGGTTTTATTGCCAGCTCTGCCCAGATAGCACCATTCTACCAACTGAGCTATGAGAAGGACCAAACCTGGACAAGTTTGTTATAGTTTCCCACTTTCTTGCCCGAATGTCTGTGGTGTTTCATAAACACATTGGTTGATGCCAAGAGCACTTAAATGATTGCTTTTGATGACTGTGCTGAGTTTTATATATTTGATTTTGTTTCCTATTTGAGAGAATGGATTTGCTTAGCCTTTTACACTACCATCTGATGATCTGTCTCCTAATTTTCCTTTAAATGTAACAAATTGCAAAAGCCTAAAGTGACCTAATTTAACTTGAAATTACTAATTTAAGCATTGTTGCTTAAAGACAACCCCAGATTCTTTGCACCACATGTATCGAGAAATGGAGTTTATAGATCTCAATTTTCCCCACCCTTGAGCTATCTGGATTTTAGGAGGCTCTATGAAAACTTTGACATAGAGAATATAACAGGAATGACTCAGAGCCAATTCTTCCCAGCTAGGACTTAAGAATTGGTAGTTTTTAACTTTCTTTTACTACCTTAATCATAACACAGATATTACGCTGTGAGGAAGAAGTGGCACTGTGGAGAGGGCCCATGGAAAGGCACTAAGATCTCTGGTCAATAACCTCAGCTTAGCACCAGCTCGACAGCCATTTTGAAAGGGCATTTTCTAGGTCCAGTAAGCTCTCACAGTTAATTCTGTCTGAGCAGAGATGAGCTCTTCCTGCCAAACCCTGCCCAAATTGTAAATTTGTGAGCAAAATAAATGATGATTGTTATTTTAAATCACTGAGTGTCTGGGTGGTTTGTTACACAACCATAAATAACTGGAACATTAATTTTCTGCCTTCTTGAGGAATGGGAGCTGGGGATTAAAGCTAAGAACAGTTATTATAAAATCCATTTATCATGTACCTAGCAAGTAAGATTTTCTTAGCCACAACATTGAATTGTGAAAACATAACTTCAAAAAGAAACTGTGCAAATAAACCTTGTTATCTTTGATAGAAGCTGGTTGTGATATTGAGTAATCAAGAAGTTTAGCTAGGGAACTGTGTAGTAAAGAGGGAGGAAATAACCAAAGAGGAAGGAGGGAAATTTGTGTGATGTTTTTCCCAGTCACCCTTGCGTGGTTCGGCTCAATGCCCAGAGATATAGCTGTGAGCACAGGGTGGGAATTCTTGCTTTGTCGTCTGCTGGGTTTCTAGAGGAAGCTCCTGGGTGGAATGTTTCCTGCAGTACAGGGGTTTGATAAGCAGGGTTAAGAGGGCAGAGTGGCATGTTAAAAAAGAAAGACAGAGTCTAATTTGCACTTAGTTTTTGCCTCATATTGTTCTGTATGGCTTAATCCTCAGCTGAGAATAAGCAGGCCTCCTCTGGAGTCCACAATGAACACATCAAGACAATGTCAAGGTAGAAGTGGCCCCCTTAGTCTAAAGACATCATTGAGAATATGGTAAAGTTTCAAAGGGGCTTAAATAGCCCATATGAGACCATAGTGCCTCGGAAGCCTCCTTTGGGCTATGCTTAATTCAAGAAACTGTGAGTGGCTCTGGTTGAAAATGACCCAGAAAAAGCTACTGAATCACAATCACAGGGTAAAGCCAGAGGATTTCAAACCCTCTTGTCTGTAAGGTTATGTAAGCCTCTTTCCTACATACTTGGACATCATTTAAAAAAAAAAAAAACAGCCAAAAAGAGAGAGTTCAGAAATAAGAAGTTTAAACTATTAAGTCAAATTATTTTAATAATTATATTGGATTTTGGTAATTTTCCCATCACATTATCTAGTGGTTGGGAGCTTATGTAGACATCCAGAATATTTAGAGATGAAAATAAAGAATATACATCTTCCCTGTACATCTCAGTTATATTGGAAGTATTTTGAGGCCTTAATACACATGTATGGCAAAATAGACTTAATTGAAAATTTAATAGTATCCTATATTTTCCTGGAGCTATTTCATGAATGTCTTGGTTACTTGTCTCATTGCTGAGATAAAATACCTGAGACCCAAAATTAAAGGAGGAAAGTTTTTATTTGGCTTACATTTTGTAGAGGTTTCAGTCCATAGTTGACTGGCTACAAGGCAGGTTGGCACAGCAGAAGGGCCTTGCAGAGGAGAAACAATTCATTGCAGGTAGAAGACAGCAGAAGCAAGCAAGGGACCTTAGCAGCTTCTTTCTGCCCCCTTTATATTTTATCTAGGCTACCAGAATTAGGGCTGTGCTAAACCAATCAGCAGACAGATTTTGTAATCACCCACCCTTAATCCCAGTATCCTTAATCCCAGCATTGCACTATGAATCAGTCACACACTCTAGATTCAGCCACCTCTGAAAAAGCCCCACCTATGATCAACTGAGGCTTTTGGGGAACATCTAGACACAGCCATAACAAGGACAGATAAGGATAGCAAGTATTTTCCTTCATAACCTTCCCCCCCAAATCTCAGTTACTGCTCTGTATAATGATGCCTTTATGTATGGAAGACAGATGACTTATTTTAAGAAAAGATTATTAGAACTTTGTCACACTGAGAGTAAAAGGTATTCCTTAAGATAATAGGCTCAGAGGTCCAGAATGCATGGATTTCAATTCTGGCTGTGTTATTTACTGCCTAAATAACAAGCCACTTAGCACGTTCTGACTTAATACACACATCTGTAAAATAGATGCAATGATTATACATCCTTTATGTTTTGTTATGGAACAAGTGGAGTCATTTAAAGTGCCCTCACTTAGTAAGCACTATAACTGAGCACCGCGATTATTCATTTATTTATTTATGTAACCTGAGATCATTGAAATTACAGCTCACATTTTTTTCTAACCCTAAAAGATGATGATGTTTTGATGTAAAGAGTTGAATGAGCAGAATTTGGCCAATCTGTAAGGAAGAGCGTCCCTGAGACCGAGGAGTGAAGAGAGTAGGGTGTACATGGATGTTAGCTTTTTCATTCCTCTCTAGTACTGCCAGACCAATGTGGTGAAGCAATAGCTGGTGTCAAATGCCTTGGGACCAAGACAACTGTCTTGAGGTCAAGACAGGTTGACAAGAGCAGAGTCTGAGCAGTGGCGTGTCCCATCTCACTCCTGGAACAGTGATGGGGAACCTACAGCACACATGCCGTGGCGATGTGTTCATATTACTGAAAGCTCTAAAAGGTTTGCCGTCGCTGCTCTAAATCATGGCGACCTAGAGTGGAATATATCGCTTCTCAACAAGACCAGTTTTCTGCTGTCTAGGCTGGTGGGCCACTGAATGACATGTACTTTGGTTTTATTAAAAAAAAGATGTAATTCATTTATTTTATGAGAAAATCAATAACTAGTGTTCATAATAATGGCTCAAACAAAAATGTAGTTGAAAAAAATTTAATGATATTTTTAAGAGACCATTGTGCAGTGTTCCAAGTAGTTTTATGTTTAGATAAGATATCTCTAAGATTATTAACCATAATGTCTTCTAAATGAGAATATAGATTAAAATATAGTATTCCTGAAGCTTCTCTTAAAATCAGTTCAGAAGAAAAAAATCCTCTTTGAGAATATAAATGTAGCCCCCCTGCTGAGTCTCCACAACATGTCTCAGTCTGAAACCAAAATGACATCTGTGACGTTGGATAAAACATCTAATTTGAGAGCTACAGGGCAAATATCATTAAGGCCGGAAAACTTTCATGTAAATTTTCAAGTTCTTAGAGCTAATAAGTCTATATTATTGAAAAAGTTCAATCACACGGACACTATACTGCCCTATGATTTCATTTCCTGACTGCGAATGGAAATTATTCTCATCAGACTAAGTCATATGAAGACTATAGTCCCAGAGAATCCAACTCCAGATCCTCATAGTAGCAATTTCTTCCTGACTTAAGAAAAAAATACAACAAATGTAGAAGAGTAGGACATGCCTTCTGAGGCAACTGGGGGAACTTTGATAACAAGTTAATTTTTCCTCCCTTCAACTCAGAAAATAGTTTATATCTTTTGAAAGATAGAAAAAGCCACTTTTTGTAGCTTGAATTTTCATAGCTAGTGTATCTTTACTATTCTACATAAGTGTTTTGCAGATTTTAGCCAGCAGGTACTTCATAAGCAATCACTAATTTCTGGGATAAAAATGACCATTTTAAAGGCAATGGAAGTATATACTCAAACATTAAATTAGTAATTTTGACAATATACATTTGTAATTACATGATATAGTAAGTTGTATCCCCTCCCAATTTTACACACACACACACACACACACACACACACACACACACAGGGCCACATCTCACAAACAAGTGAAAGTTCCTGGGAACTTAGCAATAGTCACAACATCAGCAGTCATTCACCTGGACCCCAAAGTAATAATAGTCACAGTGCCTTTCTGAGCCAAGTTTGCACAAAACAATGACAGTATTTTTAAAATGGGGAATAGAATCCACACAGAAGTGAGGGCCAAGGGAGCCTGTCTATCAAAGATTCATGTCAATCCGAGATCGAGAGGGTAAAGGTTAGTGAGGAGAACACGTGTCATAGAACTCCATACGTCTACTGAGCTATCATGCCCAAGTGAAAAGTTTTGTTTTTGTTGACAAAATTGATCCTTATATAAAAGAAAACTTTGAAATGAGTGCCTATAGTAAGAAAGTTATGATTATATGTGCTTAGGAGGAATAATCTCCTTACAAGGTTATGTAAGATCTTATTAGGTTACAGATTGTCTCATTCTATTTCATAACAAAAAAAACCTAGGAGAGATAATCATTAATGACTCAAGTTTAGTGAGAAAGGTAATGAATGATTTTCCATATATAAAATGGTAGACATACAACTCATTTATAATATCTCATACTGTATTTATCATTCTTTATATTTACATGAATACATATGTACTGTGTAATTAATACATTATAGGTAGTCATTAACTGATATTCAGATATGTTAATAAATAATTTGTCATAGAAATGTGAAAGTAAAATGTTGTCATAACAATTTTACTTGTTTAGCTCAAAAAAAGGCTTTGACGTACAATTCAGGTCCCCTAAATTGCCGGTTGAAAGTTACAACAAGGCCTAGAAGAAAATAAATTCATGATATAAATTTAAATCTTAAAACTGGAAGCAAATGTCATTGCAATAAACACTACTACAAAGAAACATTCCTTGTAAAAATGCCTGCTTTTTTGGTTTTAAAAGTGATAGGAAGAACAATGTTTTGTTACCTTGGTTACAGCAGATTTTGTACAATATGCCTTATTGACCTCTGAAGGGAATTTGTGTATATACTATATGTGTGTGTTAATGTGGGAAATTGCACAGAAGTTGATGTATTCTCCAGGGTTTTTTGTTCCATTATTAAGTAGTTTCGTATAAAGCTACTTTCATCAGTAAAATTAAAATACTGTTTTGCAAACATCAATCCTCCCTATAAAGTCATCTCTCAGCATATCTGTTTACTTCTTGGTTACCCCCAGACGCACAAGACTTCTGCTTCGGGAAAGGAAATAACAAGGAGTTTTGTGGTTAGCACAAACTTTGAAAATGGCTCGACATCTTTCTATCCCCAACTGTGGGTTATGAGAATTACCAAGATTGAACTAGAAGAGAAACACTGAAGTCATTTCCGCTTTGTGTTCCTTCTTGGTCTTGGAAACAGAAAGAGGTGAGTCATCACCATATGACAGTGAGGAGATAGAAGTGATGAAACGTAGAAAGAGCCTGAGCCTCCAATTCCCTTTCTTCCACCATTGCTACTTCCTTAGGTGCAGGGACGCTGACGTTCTGGCTGCCCTGGCCAAGAGCAGCTCCATGTGCAGGAAGTAGCCAATCAGAGCACCAAGAGCATGAGCTGCTGCCTGCTTTGGTTTCCCCAGTAAAGTGATATACTGAGTCAGAGTCTGTCCCTTTCTCGTCCAAATCTTCTCCCTTTATCCTACCTCCTCCTTTTCCTACCTCCTCATCTGTAGTCCCACAGAGATTGCAGGTAACCTGGTGCAGAAAAATAGGCAGCTCAAATAGTTAACTATCCTGTAGTAATCAGTCTCCACTTTTCTCTTTTACCAAATTCTGAATCTTCTCAAACTATTACTGCATTCTTGACCAAACAGTAAGAGGATTGTATTCCCCAGCCTCCCTTGCAGCTAGAGTGGGGCCGTATGAGTAAGTTCTGGACTCTAGGATTTGAGAAGTGATAAAGGTAACTTCTGGGTTATATTCTCAAGGAAAGGATTATGCTCCTGTCATTCCTTTTCCCCTTCTGTGGATGAGAATAAAGGCACTATGACCAGAACCGAGACCATCGTCTTGCACTGTGAAGTAGAAACCCTGTGTTGAAGATGGCACAGCCAGTTAGAAGAGTCCTGAGTTCTTGATGCTATCAAATCACCTTCCTTGTGCCAGACGAAACTATTCATAGGAAAGAAATAATTTTGGGGGGTACCTGTCTGTATGTGCTGCATCTGTCTGTTGTAGTTGTGGAACTAAGATAGCCCTAAAACTCACAAATAACTGTAGCAAACTACACGGTACATAAAAATCCTGTCAAAGAATTGCATCAAAATTCAGATTCTGACTCATTAAGTGTGATGTGTCAGATTGAGTGAGTTGTGGTGCCCAGTTGTTTGGTCAAATATTAGCGAACACTAGTCCAGATGTTGCTGGGAAGGTATTTGGTAGATCAGTTGAGAGTAAGTGAAGAGTTTACCATCAGTTAT